>OW679195.1:116926290-117041752 GCA_940337035.1 Agriotes lineatus | reverse complement strand
AAAAATCTTTTACCACAAGCATTTCGATAAACAAAATTAACATAAACTTGAATAAAACACACAATTTCGTTGAAAAATTTGCAAATGTTTTACACTTTTTTATAAAATGTATCGCACAAAATTAAAAGAAATCACAATTTTCTAAATTATATCACGCCATTATGAAATCGTAGATTGATTTTTTGAAATTTTACACTTTGTAACTGTAAAATAACTTCAAATACTAATATTTTAGCTTTAGATTTTGTAATTATTGCAGATTCGTGAAAAACAAAAGCAGAGTAGAAATAAAAAACACAAACACTTTGTAATAAACAAATATATTGTTCTTATTTCGTATAATACTTAATAATATAAATATAAATGTACAGCTGAATGTCTTATTTTCTAAAAATTCGCTAGCAATTTACAAAACTGTAGTTTGAGGTGCACAACATTTCAAATTAAAAAGGCTGCAAGTAATAAAATCAGAATTTCATTGTGTCATTTTAAAGTTTAAGATGCACCCAATCTAGAATTCCCTTCGTTTTTGGTGTTGATGACATCTGCCTTAGAGGCGTTTTTCTAACGGCCCTTTTTTGGAGGCGTTTCCTTATCGGCGTTCTTCTGACTGAACCTTTTTGATGTGGACTTGGATGAGTAGCTGGTGTTTTTAATTTATATTCTAAATCGGACTCGCAGTTATCAGTTTCCATTTCGTTTTTTCCTGTAGTACCAGTCGGGGTTGGCTTCTTTTGCTGTTTAGGTTTAGCTAGCAGCACATTAGCAACGTTAAGGTCTTTGATGTAATCAGCAAACTGTAGGCGTCCGGGTGGATTAATAGTTTTTCGACGCCGCAGAGTGTCGTGAATTAAATCGACTATGTTAGACGCCGGTAAAATTTCACCCTTTATAGTAACGGTACCCTTGTGATCCCAGCTCACATCGCTTGAGGTACTCAAAATGCGTAGGAAAACTTCAGCTTTTTTCTTAAAAGTTTTGGGAAGTGTAGATAAAATAGCGGCATTTGATAGGCTGTCACTGGTTGTTTCAATAGGTATTTTGATTGGCTGCCGCGCCTGGTTTGTGAAATGAAGGAATCGTTGTAACACTTGATTGTACTGGATCCATTTATCGTGATCAGTTAATTTGGACTTTAAAACTTTTTGCATTTCGTCATCAAGCTGTGATAATATATTTTTCTCCGCATCATCGCCAGACTTAAGACGTTGGACAAATTCCGGCGATACAATCAACATCTTCCGCTCTTTGTCCATTTTAGTCGAAAAGGAGCTCAATCGTTTGTTCTGGTAGAGCCGTCGTGAATAAACTAGCTTAAAATCAAGACTTTCATAATAAATATATAAAAAAAAATATGACAGGTACGGGAATCGAACCCGCATTCTCTCTCGAGATCAGAGCTTAAATCTGACGCCTTAACCATCGGCCAACTTGCCTCCCTATATAAACGAGCACTCTCTGCATAATTAAGAAAACATATAGTTTAAAAAGTCTTCTACATGCAATTTCATACAATATTTCATATAAATTAAACCATGTACAAATTTCTAAATCAGGTTGTGATATATATTTTATCGAAAGACTTGACCCTCAGCTGCCGTTTTATTATTTGTCGTGATGCGTCATCGCTGAATTTTACAAGTGCCATCCTGTCTGCGATGTGACGCACGCAGTGTTTCCATACCTTTTTATTTTAAAATTCTTCTTTCAATGAAAGTTGTATAAAAATATTGTTTTTTGTCGTTTTTGCAGAATTTAATGTGACAAGATGCCGATTTTTATAAATTTTCATGGGAGATGATATCGATTTTCTAAAATTTTAAACGAAATGCTTTGGAAATTGCATGTTTTTATTCAAATATTAGTATTTGAAGCTATTTTTCACATACAAAGTATCGAAAATTCATATAAATTGAGCCACGATTTCATAATTGTGTGATGTACTTTAAAAAATTACAGTTTATTTGTTAAACGTTTGCAAAATTATGCTTAGAAATAACTCTTAAACCTGTGTTTACATCATTTTTCGGTACTATAAAGTCGCTTTGTAAAGATTTTCAACGAAATTGTGCGTTTTTATTCAAAGTTTTGTTACTTTGGGAGTCAACACATACGTATTTTCGTAATTTTGCGTGCTTTTATTCAAATTTATTTTAATTTGTCGTCAACACATACGTCTTTTCGTAAATTTTTTACAAGAAAAATGGTTTGACTTATATTTTTACAAGTATCCCTTGTTTTATTTGCAAACGATATTGAAAAGCTATTTTTTTCAACGAAATTGTCTGTTTTTATTCAAATTTATGGGGGACAACCATTCTTATACAATAAGACTCGGATATCTTCGGAACACGGTAGCTGAAAGCAACGCACCACCCTTTCTTACCTATATGAGTAAGAAAAAGATAGCCATACAAAAAATTATATTAGTAGGCATGTTTAGTTGACAAATGTCATAATTAAAATTAGTCAAGCCTTCTCCAATACTTGCTACTATGTTTATCTCTTTCTTACTCAAGCAATACGTATATCTTCTTGTTCATGTTATTGCTGATATATATAATTGTGACCGACAGGCAACGACCTGTTAGGCCATTTGAGGATGACGAAATAGAAAGTTCTGCAGAGTCGGTGATATCATAGCAAATTCCATTGTCTGTGCTAACAATCAAGTTAACTGAAAACGCGCCCGGGACAAAAACCATTGCGAATAATTACACTTTTATGTTGAAAATTGAAAATAACCGCCGCGTAATTATGATCTCGCTATATAAAATAAGTTATTAATTTTTGAGTATATTTTTAAACTATTTCAGGACTATATTCGCAGAATCCGAAGTGCAAACTTTCACTGACTGTAATACCGGGCCTAACGATAAAAATAAAATAATTAATTATGACGAAATCACGCGCGAAATCAATTTTTAAAAAATTGCATCTACCTTTAATCACATCAAGCTGCACATTCCTGTGCTTATAATTTGAATTTCTGAAAAAATAGTTTGTTTAAATTCGAGCGGTGTGACTGCAGAGCTGTGAAATGACGTTTTGTTCAAACCCTTTAAATCCCGTAGCGCTCCGTGGTCTAGCGGCATCGATCGATGTGAGCCCAATGTGTATGCAAACGTAGAGGGTTCAAATCCAAGTCCGCCAGAGATTTTTTAAAAATTAAACATCCATCCTGTGACTGCAAGAGAGAGACAACCAGAGCAGAAGAGAGAGAGAGATAAATCTACCAAAACAGGGACTTAGAAAAAAAAATCTGAACAAATTTAAAATTCAAATATTCGCGCAAAATTAAAATGGCCTCCGTGCATGAGAGAGAGAGAGAGAGCAGCTTCGATGAGGGAGACGGAAGATTTAGCAGTTTGAAATTCAAATATTTCCGCGAAAATTCAAAATTAAAAACGACACTTGTGAGAAGTGCGCGCGCAGAAAACCAAGATGGCGGACACCCGGGAATTTAAATTCAAAAAATTGAACTTAGAAAAAAAATCTGAAAAATTTCCTATAGTAAGTAGGGTTAATGGAACTCTGGTTAATCCATTCATGCGCGCCGCCGCGTAATTCCGGAAGCAAATTAAAAATGGCCGCGCGTAATTTAATCGGAAGTTAATGCGTAATTTAATCAGTAGCACATATGTAAATTACATATCAAACTTCATATGTGATTAATTAGATCAAACCGCGAAAATTAATTAGGTCAATTCGCGGTTTAATTGGAGCACCTGTCAATCATCTGATTAATTTAATCGAGCATCGATTAATTTAATTGAACACTTAATCCAATTAGTGGTGGGTAGCATACTACTAACAGTGCTACCGATGTATGTCATAATAAAATATACTAAAAGCTAAGAAATTATATCAGTATTTATACCTTAGTAATAATTTAAATTGTTCATATTCAAAATGTATACTTTGAAATTAAATGTCGATATATCGAAATTATACAATGAATATGAACAACATATAACTATTATCAGTAATTTGCGCTATGGTGATATTCAAAAATCAACTTAATAAGTATTCGTTTAGAAATCATTTAGCAATAAATTCTATTAGAAAGATATACCAGTTATGTATAGCAATTAATATCATATAGCAAATAATTGAGGAAACTGCAAACAGTAATTCTAAGTATTCATGATTTATTCTAAAATAGTAATTTTTTCTATAGCACATGTTAAAGTGTGCTTTTATCAACTCAAAACAAAAGGTCAAGTTTTACTTTAACAGCAAGGGTAGATAAAGTGGCACTTTAACATCAAGGATAGATAAAGTAATTTAATTTTCTAACTTTTGTTTAAATTAAATATGACAGTTTCGTATTATCATAGCAACCCAATCTAGCTACTGACATTTTGAAATGTGATTGACTGTCATTATTTTCTTTTGAAATTGTTAAAGTTCTTGCTAGAGAAAAAAATATTGTATTATACACGACGATAAAGTTATTTATTTCATACTGATGTCGAAAATTACATTTTTCGGATTATTTATGGTACAAAAAATGGAACATTAAAATCCCAGTACTTTAAAGTAAAATTTTAAAGTTCAAGTACTTTAAAACTTATTTATTGTACAAAAAATGGAACTTTAAGGTCCTAGTACTTTAAAGTAAAATTTTAAAGTTCAAGTACTTTAAAATTATACGTCAGTTGTTGACATGGCATT
This sequence comes from Agriotes lineatus, assembly GCA_940337035.1. Taxonomy (NCBI): domain Eukaryota; kingdom Metazoa; phylum Arthropoda; class Insecta; order Coleoptera; family Elateridae; genus Agriotes; species Agriotes lineatus. The sequence continues at coordinate 117,037,075 of OW679195.1, read as the reverse complement.
TGAAATGATTTACAACTTTTCATTTAAAATTCATTAAACTTGCAGTATGAAATAAACCGTTGTATTCACCACGAACGAAAAGTGTTTTTAAATGTCCTCGCAAGTAATTCCGTCCTCGGCTGACGCCTCGGACGTAAACAACTTTCTCGTCTTTAAAATGCCACTTTTCGTTCTAGATAAATAAACTACTATTCTATCCACTCTTGAATCATTAACGCCTCGACTTCGTCTCGACGTTAAACGATTCACTCGTGGATAAAATTTAACTTTATCGTCTTGTATAATAAATTACTATTATTATACAAGACGATAAAGTTAAATTTTATCCACGAGTGAATCGTTTAACGTCGAGAGGAAGTCGAGACGTTAATGATTCAAGAGTGGATAGAAATAACTTTATCGTCGTGTATAATACAATATTTTTTTCTGTAGCAAGAACTTGAACAATTTCAAAAGAAAATAATGACAGTCAATCACATTTCAAAATGTCAGTAGCTAGATTGGGTTGCTACGATAATACGAAGCTGTCATATTTAATTTAAACAAAAGTTAGAAAATTAAATTACTTTATCTATTCTTGATGTTAAAGTGCCACTTTATCTACCCTTGCTGTTAAAGTAAAACTTGACCTTTTGTTTTGAGTCGATAAAAGCACACTTTAACATGTGCTATAGAAAAAATGTAATTAAGTGACTATTATTTTGTATTTTGAATGTTATATCCTACGTATGCTATAACGAGAATGAATTACTCTTACAGTACTGGAACATAATGAAGAATCTCTATTTACAGGGTGTCCAGGAAAATGTGGGAAATCTCCCGGATATGAAAAAAACACGTGCAAAGAATACTACAAGTTCATATAAACTTTTTTCGTATAAGCCTCCTCTTCGAAGATATGGGCTCCCAAAGAGCTCCAATGGAATCAAGTTTTTTACATATAATTATTGAACCACCAGGTATATTCCAATTTTTTTTAATATGATGATTGTATACCAGGTAAGACCCTTCAAATTACTATCCAAGAAAGTGTTGTGAATTACTCACAGCTGCAGGGACGGACTAGCTGTGACACTCATGACCTTATTTTTTACGCCCTGTATGATAAGAACTTTAGACAACGTTTTTTACCTTTACCTTTAACTATTGACTGAAAATTAAGTACTCTTCATTCATGTCGCTAATCTTAACGGTTCTCGAAAAAACTTCATTTTATTTACACTGTTAGTCCCATAACTTATGTCGGGTTGAATATGAAAAAGAGGAAGTTTCCCCTGTCACCAACATAGTTTCAATAAAAAGTTAAACCCTCTTACGAAGTTTTTAACTAAGCATTTAAAGTTTAACTTTTTATTGCTACTATGTTGGTGACAGGGGAAAATTCCTCTTTTTCATATTCAACCCGACATCGACAGAAGTTAGGGGACCAACATGTTAAGATTAGCGACATGAATGAAGAGTACTTAATTTTTAGTCAATAGTTAAAGGTAAAGGTAAAAAACGTTGTCCAAAGTTCTTATCATAGAGGGCGTAAAAAATGGGGTCATGAGGGTCACAAAAATGGAATATACCTGGTGGTTCAACAATTATGTGTAAAAAACTTGATTCCATTGCAGCTCTTTGGGAGCCCATATCTTCGAAGAGGAGGCCTATACGAAAAAAGTTGATATAAACTTGTAGTATTCTTTTCACGTATTTTTTTCATATCCGGGAGATTTCCCACATTTTCCCGGACACCTTGTACATATAAACACGTGTTGTGCCTACGGGACCTTTTTATCGGCAACGATAGGGCTCACTTCATTTGCGATCGTCCGTCGTGTCACGTGTCCTTTACAGAACAGTGACAAACAAACCTGATATGTACGCTTTTGTAAAGAGTGGTTAAAGCATTCGAGTAATAAATGAACTCCCTGGGTTCGAATCCCACCCACGGCATTTTTTCCGTTGCGAATAAAAGTAATTGGCATTGCTAAGCGTTTCTTTCTGGTGCTTCACTATTAGTAGCAGCATTAAGATATATTTACCTATGTTGTACATAATTTTGAGAACTCTTTCTATATTAAAGACGTTAAAACATTTTCTTCTGCAACTGTTTTATTTACAATTCAATTTTTAAAATGTAAGAACTATTTTAACTATCACCACCTAAGCGGTGAGCTCAGAAGCTAGTAATAAGTATAAGTAAGTAAGTTTATGGTTTACATTTTTCAAAATGATAGTATTTATTACTATTAATTAATGTATAAAAGAAATTGATCTTAAAAACTATGTTGTTTTTCAATTATATGGTCCGCTGAACATGTGTTAGATAAGAAAAATTGTCATAATTGCTGCATTGCTAAAGCTAACTGCAATAAAGCAATATATATTTTAAGCGTACAAAATATCATGTAAAAGACAACTACGTGTTGAACTAAAAAAAGAACGATTCCTACTCAGCCTTGCGTCTTGGAAAAAAGTATATTAAAATGTTTTTTTTGATATTTTGAAAAACAAATTAGCTATAATGTAGGACAAACTATATTCTTCTACTTCTAATAACAATGCTACAGAAAACGGAAGGTGGTATATACAGGGTTCTCATTTTAAATTGTGACCTCTGACGGTTGTGAAATAGGTAACCCATCGATAAATTCAGAAACAACTTCGTGTTTTACGTTTTTAATACGTATTGAAAGAACAGAGTAGTAAGGTATGCAACTAGTCAAAACTGTCACATTTCTGAAGTAGAATAGGTTGCCTATATTCTAACTTTAGGGCGTCACGATTTAAAATTGAATGTAGTTCATCGATTCAAATAATTACACGTTGTGACAATAATTATAACACAGAGCAGCTTAACAATGTTGTTACCCTTTACTGTTGCCTTTAATAGGACTTTTCAGCCCTTTAAGAAGAAGTAATAAGCTACAAGTTGGAAGCGAATCATGGGTACTGCCAGGAAGAGAGAAAAGCAAGATCAGGGCTGCAGAAATGAAGTACCTAAGGAGGGTGCTGGGAGTTACCAAAAGAGACAGACTTAGGAATGAAGCAATAAGACAAGAACTGAATATCGAGTCTATAGAGGAATTTATAGAATGCAAACAACTAGGATGGCGGGGACACCTGCAAAGGATGGAAGGAAAGGAATAAACAAAGAAGATATGTGAATCCAAAATGACAGGCAAAAAGAAAAAAGGGAGGCCAAAGCAAACATGGGATGAAGTAATCGAGAAGATCCTAAAGAAGAAGGGAAAACCTTGGACAGAGGCTAAAAGGCTAGCAAAAGATAGAGCCAAATGGAAAAACTTTATAAAGGACTGAGTGAGATAAAGTGTATCATAATGTGAAGATAGTGAATTTTAAATTGAATAATTCTGTAAATTGTAAGATGTAGTGTATCCCTACACCCGAAGGGTATAAAGGGAATTGATTATATATATATATAATGAGCTACAAGTTACTATTTTCCAAGCGGAATAGTCTTAATTTTATGTTGGTAATAAATGAGTTATTATATTTTGATTGTATACTGTATAACAAAATATACATTTTTCTCATATAATAATTGTTTTGTGACGTTTGGCAAATAAATTACGAGGAATGCATCTTCATACTATTCTCACACAAATTCCATTATTGCAACGTGACCTGTAGTAATGTACTGTCTATTACAGAACAGGGGCCTTTGGTACAATTAGGTGTCAAGCTTGAGTAAAATTACACTTAGTTCACTATTCTGAATAAATAAGTACCAAATTGAATATTCCAGTTCTTACTATGGCTGTGAATGGTAACATTATTTATTTACTCCAGTGGGATAAGTAACTCATTACGTCACTTATTTGACACTATTTCCGTTAGGTAATGAAGCTCATTACACCACTCAGTTATGTAATGGTTTCGTTACCTAACTGAGTGGTGTAATGGCTTCCATTAACTGAAATAGTATCAAATCAATGACATAATGACATTTGCCTACTAAAATATTTTTGAAAATGACATTGCTCTTCATGCACTTTTTTCAACTTTAGGCAGTTGTAGATAAAATTTTGTACAATACATGTGTGATTATGCATCATTAATATACTTGTGTGCTTACATAACTTGTGCTACGCACTCGTTTGTAACTTACACAGGTACACACACGTATATTAATGATGCGCTTATCCCACTTGCATAGTAAATAACTATTTTCCCACGCCCACCAACATTCGGTTATCACAACGAAAGTGTTTGTTATGAAAAACTGCACAATTCACAGTTATATAGTGGGCTAAATATGTTATTTTAGGCTGAAAACTGCCGACTATTTCATTTTAATCTAAAAACTACTGAAAGTATGTCATTTTGACCTAAAAATTAAGGACAATCTACTGACTTGTCAGTTGTCACAATGAAGCTGTCATTCATTAAGTTGCAAAAATATGTATTTTTTCTGGTCGTGGGAAAAATAGCGTACATAAGTCGCTCGAAAGTGTATCGTACGCACGTATTTTAAATCACTCAGCTCCGCTACGCTTCGTCTCGTTTCTCAAATATACTCGCACGATATACGCCACTTTCGCAGCTTGTTATGTTGATTTAATAAAATGTTTCTAATCCGCAGATGTCGCTGGAAATCGGATTTGATTAGAGTTCCTAAATATTATGATTTGATGTAAACGGCTAGTGAACATCGAGCTCCAGTCACGAATTCGATTACTTCTTAATTCTCAATTAATGTGAATTTAAATCGTCATAAGAAATTTTTATCTTAAGAAATCTAGAATCCAGTGTTAAGTATATTTCATAATTATTTAGTATACAGACAAGAAAATAAAAAATACATTAGTAAATAATTATATTTTGCAATTTGACCAAAATAATTAATTAAATCTACTATGTTAACTTTACTTAACTCCACGAATTAGTACTTGAAGTGAATTATGATTATGATTTTAAATAAACGATGAAGGGTGTGCTAAAAGCAATTTACCAAATACTATTTTGCAATGTAAATATAATGGAAATATTTACATCTTTAATATGAGTAGTAGATACATAAGGGATGTTTTAGATTTTATGCATTTTAATCGAAGTACATACATATCTGATGAGAGAAATGCAAATCTAAAGTACTAAATCTTAACGAATCTAAATTTTTTTACGAAAAAAAACATTTAGCTAATCGTAAACTCTGCAAATCCTGCTTCTATTCCATGTTCTTCTCTTTTTAGCAATTGTTTCTTCTGGGCTTCATTACGCTTTTCTTCTTCGGCGTCTCTTTTATGTTGAATATAGAGCCAGCTAAAAATAAAGCCGTACGCAAAATAAAATTATTTGCAAATGTAAAATGCTTACAAGAAAATTATTATTGCTGGGACAGTGAGGGCACCTCCAACCAAAAAGAATGTTCCTGGTAATACATCGATTGTGGCTCTATACACTAAACTGTACATTGGTCCATAGACTAATGGCATTAAAGCTTCACAGACGCCAAATAATGAATTCATTTTACCTACACGCAACATATAATAGATGACAGGAATTTTATTAGAAGGTCTAATGTTATTAACAGCATTCCTATACATACCCAATTCGTCTGGCGGTACTAATTTTGAGATAATTGATCGCAGTGCAATAAATGATGTACCATTAAGTATTTCCACGACAACACCTAAAATATGTTTAGATATATTTTCTTGATATTTATTTACATAATTTCCCTTTTATTTAGTGTTACATTAGTCACATAGAGTACAGTCGTGTTCATTTAAGTGTTGTACAGCATTTGTGCTTTGTGAATATAAATTAACTAGCTGTTACCCGCGACTTCAATCGCGCGAGGTTCGTTATTTGTGTATTAAATAATGACTAATTAGTTTCTGTCATCTCATCCCATCCTCTCCCCCTCCCCATCTCCGTCCCTTTCTCCGTACCGTCCCATCCCGTCCCGTCCCGTCCTCTCCCTACCATCCCACCCCTTCCCTTCCCTTTCCTTCCCGTCCCGTCCCGCCCCGTCCCGTCTTGTCCCTTCCCGTCCCGTCCCTTTCTTTCGCGTCTAGTCCCGTCCCGTCCAGTCCCGTCCCTTCCCGTCCCGTCGTGTCCCGTCCCCTCTCCTTCCATCCCATCCCTTCCCTTTCCGTCTCGTCCCGTTTCGTACCTTCCCGTCCCGTCTCCCGTCCCTTCCCCCCGTTCAATTCCGTCCCTTTCCGTCACGTCCCGTCCCATCTCCTCCCCTTCCACCCCATCCCTTCCCTTTCGTTTCCGTCCCGCCCCGCCCCGTCCCGTCCCGCCCCGCCCCGTCTCGTTCCGTCCCTTCCCTTTCCGTCCAGTCCCGTCCCGTCCAGTCCAGTCCCGTCCTGTCCCGTCCCTTCCCTTATGTCATGTCCACCATGTGCTTATTTGTTTTTAGGAGTACTCCTACGAAGTTTCAAGTTGAAATGTCTATTTAATATTATTTCTTCATAGAAATTGGAACGCCCATTTTACCCCTTTAGGGGTTGAATTTCGAAATATCCTTCCTTATTCCTTGTATACATCATAAAGGGAACCTCTGTGCAAAATTTCAGCTTTCCAGGTCCAAGGGTTTGGGCTGGGCGTTGATGAGTGAGGGAGTCAGTTAGGACTTTTAGAAATATATATACAAATATTTTGAAAGTATACATCTACTAGGTCTACCTAGTTATTGCCACAGTGTGAGCCTGTGCTGAGTAAGAACACGACCAGAAATAAATTTACAACACTCTCTGTACAACACACTTTTGAACACGACTATACATTTATCTATGGTTATCTTACCTAAATAGAACGTGAGGGTGTTAGGTGCAAATGCATACACAAAACAAGAAAGAACTTTGCTGGTACTAGAAATCATGCCTAATATGGCATCGTCCATTTTCAGAAATTTCGAGAACAGTGTTAGGGAGAAAATTGTTCCTGCAAATAATGTTTATTTTAACTTTGCAGATTAAACAGTTTTGTAAAATGTTACGACAGGACTCATACAGATAGATGGAATTATAGCATGCAGACGTATATATTTTCTTCGGATTGTTTATAACAGCTATATTTTTAAAATGCTTTTAATACATTCTGCATCATATTTAATTAAGAGGGAATGCTTATATGGAGCCAGTATTAGCTATTTATATAACACATAATGTAAGATTTTATTGAACGAGTCAATAAAGAGCACGAGTCAATAAAGCCAGATTATGTACGAGTTTATAAATTTGACGTCTATTCTGTGACATAAAAAATGACAGTAGAGTGCCTTGATGAATATTGACGGAGTTTCTACAGTTTAAACAGTATTTTATAATGCAGTCGTACATAATAGCATATTATGTTATTAGGAGCAAAAGTTATACTTTATGTGGCGTGGCTCGACGGTTTATCTGCCGAGCTTGCGAGCCGAGGCACATAATAGTATATTAGCATACGAGTTTCATAAGAGGGCCCATTATAGCACTAGTGGTTTTGGGGCACGACGAGCGCAGCGAGGAGTGCTCCAATGGAACAAGTACTACAATGGCTCTTATTAAGCAGGTATAATATACTATTTTCTACTCATGACATTGAAATCAGTCATTTTGACATTGATTCCGGTGGTTGAAATTGCATTTCAACCACTAGAGATTGAAATGCTCGGACTACCGGGATTTCAAACTGTTTGACATTCAATTGGTGACAAGAGAAATGTCACTTTATGTTTACTTTACATTAATTTATTAAAATGAGTGAAAATTCGTAGCAAAAATAGCATATGCAACTCGTGGCTGATAAAATTTCAACGTCTCGAGTTACTTTTTTCAACGAGCGAAGCGAGTTGAAAAAAGTAACTCTCAACGTTGAAATTTTATTTCAACCACTTGTCCCATAATATACTATTTTATCTACTTTGAGTTGCTGATTTTATAGAAATTTTATATTTCGGATACTAAAAACGTTGCATTGCAATCTAGGGCCTTTTGAGTGTAATGATGGCAACATATCAAGTGACAAAGTCGAGTTTCGCCTCTGACGTGGTTAACACGTTGAGTTACCGTGCTCTTCTGTCCCTTCCCTTTGCAAAGAGTTTCGCCTCTGGCGTGGTTAACACGTTGAGTTACCGTGCTCTTTTGCTTTTTTTCCTCCTGATGAAGCCCCTTACGAAAGTGGGCGAAACGTTGAGTTCTTCGATCTCAATCATGACACGGTCCAATCCCGGAAGTCGTTTGTTACTTAATGACAATGGCCGTGAAAGCCTCAAAAATCATACCAAGTGACATTTGACGGTCGCCATCTATTGGATAAAGTACCAATTTTGCTGCTCTGACATTTGAATTAGTTTACATTTGGAGCAAGTTTTTTGGTTCGTGTGCTGTTTAAATAGCGTCTTACCCACAACAATAATTGTGTTTAATTAATTTGTTAGAAGTAATTTCAGTTAAAGCTATATTAGATTATAATAAATTTAATAAATACAGTTCAGAGATTGTGCTTATGTATTCGACATCTGACGTTTGTCGTGTTATGAGAATTTGAAAGCAAATGTCACCAATATTATAAAACAAATAGTTACCTAAAACAGTGTTATAATGGACTCCATTGTAGCACTCTTTTCGGCGTTATAATAACCATATTGTGACGTCAAAGTAGATAAAGATACTTTTGCTACAAATAACATATAATATTTTTGTTTCAAACATCGATAAAAAATTATTTAAGAAATCAGGAATTATTTTAAGATAGAAGTATGGGTAGACTGATAAATGTAGCTTGCTTTGGAGAGCGTTACTATGACTTCACTGTAAACAACGTTGTGAACAAAATCCGAAAGAAATCTCTAATTATTCGTCTGTCAGTTAGCTTTAATTTGAAGTTAATTTGTAAGTATATTTTGGAGTTCTGCACAAGTTTCTTGAGTAATTCTTATTTACTCATTGCAGCTTTTAATATGTCAGATTTAGAAACTGAGCAGTGTACCCCGCCTGAAGTACAAAACGGCGCCAAGTTACTGATGTTTGAAGAAAATAGTAATTTGTATGCCAAGGCACTGAAGTTTAACTTTTTATCGCGAATATGGACTTAGCTGCCGAGATCCGTGGAGCCAAAGCAAATAAACCATATGAGAGATAAAAAGGAACTTCAGTGCCAAGGGGTACATTATGTTTGTTTTAAATCGAGAAAACATGAAATTACAACAATTTTAACCAACTTTTGTAGGTTATGTTGACGTCGGTTGAAGTTATCTGTTGCACCGCCACCTACAAAAAGTCCTAAAGCAATGGACTACTTAACTGCCGATTTCTCGTACTTTAATGATCATTTCGGCATTCTTCACTGCGTATTTAAAAAAAATGATTTTCAAAGTTTTAATGATCTGTAATAGTTTGCGTTTTAATAACCTTATATAAAACATTTTTTATAATAAAGTAAATCTAGTTTTAAGTGTACATATTTGGGATTTCGGTTTCAAAACCGAACATAGCAACATTCATATCACATTATGCATTAAAAGATTGCTGCACCCTATTTTAACTAATAAGAGGGATATTTATTGTAATGAAGCAGGAAGATATTTAGCGCGTTATGTCACTAACCGTTAATTTGTCCTGATTTAAATAATAAAATTGGACAAAACTTGTAGAGTTAAAAAAATAAACAATCGAATCTGACAGTTAGCAAAATTATTTATCTCAATTTTTATTTAATAATTACGAGCATTACTCAATAGAGAAAAAATATAGTAAGCTTGTGATATATCCTGATTTTGCTGTTTGGTTTTGAAACCAGTCAATACAAACAAAATAGCGGTATAGAATTTAAAAAAAATCTGTTTTTTGTGCATAAAACGTAAACAATTATAGTATATGAAGTCAATTAATATTGAAAGTTTGTTCTTACCTACTGTATGTAAAACGAGGTTGTATGTATAGTATAAACTAAAGTCTATTTCGTTCCATTTGTATCGCTTGCGGACAAATAAGTATATTACATTAAATTCACCTAGAAAACAAAAGTAAGTACATTTATTCATTGCCGGTTTAGAAATTTAAGAAGTTAATGGTTTTTGACTTTTGTTATTCAGAAATTGATTCATTATATATGCGACGATAAATTAAACTCTACAAATGCTGTGTATATACAACGTCTAATACAAACTTGATTACAAATGAGAAAGCCGATCATGTAATTCTCAAAAAAAAAAATATATACCAACTGGTGCCATCAATGTTTTCTAAAATGGAATGAAAAACTATTAAGTAAAATGATTGATTCATAAGTATGGTTATTAAATTAAATGTGTGTATACTGAGCTCAGTAGAAGGATTAAAAATTAATCTCTTATGGAAAACATGCATTAGGTTTTGGCTAAACTTCCGAGAACCACTGGCTCACACCAAAACCTTTATTGGGTAAATCAGATACAGTACATTAACTGGTTCACCGGTAACATAAACCAACTGTTTGTTGCTTCTAAATTTTATCCAAATTCGGTCTTATCGTAACCACATGTGCGAATTCGCGAACTATGTTTATAGAAATTTATTCCAGTGGCCGTCAGACAGCTTAAGCAATTAAATCTTTTAATTTTTTAATTTAAGTTGTGAAAACTTACATTTCGAACTTTAAAATTATAGTTTTGGAGATAAATTATATCGATGAAATTTAGAAAATACGTAATATGTTATTAATGCATGATTTTTAGTATTGAAATAATAAAAAATCAATAAGACGTAACATGTTTAATATTTTTAAAGTTTTAAAAATTACAAGACGCTTTGCAACTTATGGTTGCTTCTTCAGTTGTTATTAAAAATATTTTGTTTAATTGGGTTTATATTTCTGAAAGGAAAAACACAGATTACCGAATACATTCACCTCAATACAACCTGCATACTTACATTACCATATTATAAAGAAATTTGACATTGTGCTGAATTAATTACGACATTTTAATTATTATTTCAGTTTTTTTTAAAATTTATGATTGAAAATGGACCCCTAAAGGGTTGAACACTGTGCATTGAAAATTTTAATATAAAGTTAAAACTCGGCTTAAGCATAGTGAAATGCGGAAAGTAAATGAATTATAGATAAATGCATGCAAGGTTGTTTCTTTAATTTGTTATCATCCTGCGCAGTCGGCATAAGAATATGTAGCTTGCTATTATTAATTTACGCAGGGTTGTATTAACTTAAATTTAAAAAAAAAATTATTGACAGAAATTATGAAAAATTATTGGTTGTTAAAATGTGAAAACTTGAGAAATGTAATTACAATAGTAATTTATTATACAAGACGATAAAGTTAAATTTTATCCACGAGTGAATCGTTTAACGTCGAGACGAAGTCGAGACGTTAATGATTCAAGAGTGGATAGAAATAACTTTATCGTCGTGTATAATACAATATTTTTTTCTATAGCAAGAACTTTAACAATTTCAAAAGAAAATAATGACAGTCAATCACATTTCAAAACGTCAGTAGCTAGATCGGGTTGCTACGATAATACGAAGCTATCATATTTAATTTAAACAAAAGTTAGAAAATTAAATTACTTTATCTATCCTTGATGTTAAAGTGATACTTTATCTACCCTTGCTGTTAAAGTAAAACTTGACCTTTTGTTTTGAGTTGATAAAAGCACACTTTAACATGTGCTATAGAAAAAAAGTTATTTATTTGAAAAGGTTATGGTAAATTGAACTTAGATTGTCTATATCTGTTTTATAATTAATAGTTGTAGGGCTCTTTTGTGTTTCAAACATTTCTAGGAAAAGGCGTTTTTTAAATTGGTCTCTTTATGTAAAATAGTAGGTGTATTAAAGTTAAATTTATGTTGGTGTTCTATTACATGATCGGTTAACGCAGTTTTAGTGGACGAGGGTGATATGTTGTTAATTTTAACAGAATATTTATGTGTCTAATTCTGTTTTTTAATAATTGCTTACTTTGATCTATATAAGTGGAGTTACAATTGTTACAATTAATTTGGTAAACTATTGAGATTGAATACTTGTTTCAGTTTTGTTTTTTAAATTAGTGAAGAACAATTTGCCTAAAGTATTATTGTTGTTAAATGCAGTTTTGATATTATATTTTTAAGTTCATATTTAATTTTTAAGCAAGTTTAGGAATATATTGAATTGATACATATTTGTTTTGTGATGATGTGTTTGAAATATTAAATTCTTTGCCAAGACAGTTAGGTTGTAAAGCTATGGATTGATTAAGTTTGTTTTGGTTTTTAATTTTATTTATTCCGGAGTTAATTTGTTTTTTAATTAAATCAATAGGATAATCATTTATAACTAAAATATTAGTAATTAAGTCTAATTTTTTTATTAAACTGTTTAGAGGATAATTGAATTGCTCTGTCAACTATTGTTTATAACACTTATTTTATATTTGATTGTTGTATTAGGCCTATAATTAAAATTTAAGTATCTATTTGTTTATATGCGTTTTCGGTACTAATTTGTTAAAATTAACCCATTTGGTTGTCTGAATAACGTAAGGTCTAAAAAGTTTAAGGAGGCATTGGAATCCTCATTTTCAATAGTAAATTTTAGTCTGGGGTGTACTTTATTAAAGAGATTGAAAAAATGTTGTTTGTTCTGGGAGTCTTTTGCCATTATGATGTCATCTACGTACCTTATATAAAGAGAAAAATTGGAATTTAGACTAAGAATTTTTGTCTCTATATCTTCTACTGCGAGATTGGCAATTGTTGAAGATATAGGTGAAGCCATTGCACAACCAAAAGTTTGAGAGTAAATTGTGTTATTGTATGTAAAATAAGTAGCATTTAAGACCAATTCTACAGCTTGAATAAACTCATTTAGTGGAATGTTAGTATGTTTTTTTAATTCTGTTCCAGTTATTTTTTATTGTATTTAAGGCAATATCGATCGGTATGTTTGTATAAAGAGAGACTACATCAAATGAAAAGAGTATGGTTATGGTTAAGTTTGGTATTGTTTATATGTTCTTTGAATTTCCATGACTTTTGAATGCTGAATTTATTAAAGCGATGTTACATTAGTTAATATGTTTGACAGAAATTTTGATAAATTGTAGGTTGGCTTCATGTATGATGCAACAATAGGTCTTTTAATGGTATATTGTCTTCATGTAATTTTGGTAATCCGTATATTTTACGAGGAAGACCATTATGTGAAATTAAAGTTTTATATGTAATATTATCGATGAATTATTTGTCAAATAAATTTTTAATTATTTTGTTGTTTTTATTTTGAATGATTAAAGTAGGATCTTTAAGTTCTTTTTATACGTATATTTATCGCTCAATAAAACAATCATTTTTTCATGGTAATCAGATTTAGTCATTATAACTGTCTTTTGTGTTTTTTCTGCAGATGTTACAATTAGCTCTTTATTATTGTTTAAAAAGTTTTTGTTTCATTTATATTTTTTATATTGTTGTATTGCAACTGTGCAAATGTAAGAGTTTGTTGGTTATTTTTATTATGTTTAAAATTAGTCAATATATTGCAAATATTAGCGCGAATAGAATTTTGTTCAGTTTGTGTCAAAACACGAATTCCGTTTTCAATATTACAAATTATATTTTGGATCGGTAATTTGTTTTTAGGATTATAATGATTAAATTTTGGACCTAATTTTAAAATGCCGACTGCGCAGGATAATAGCAAATTATGGAAATAACCTTGCATGCATTTATCTATAATTCATTTACTTTCTGCATTCCACTATGCTTAAACTGAGTTTTAACTTTATATTAAATTTTTCAATGCACAGTGTTCAACCCTTTAAGGGTGCATTTTTAATCATACATTTAAAAAAAAATAGTCAACATGGTACCTTATAAATAGTTTATTTCTAACTTTAAAAAATAGTAACTGAAATAATAATTAAAATGTCGTAATTAATTCAATACAATGTCAAATTTCTGCTTTATATTATCGTAATGTAAGTATGCAGGTTTCATTGAAGTGAACGTATTCGCTAATCTGTTTTTCCTTTCAGAAATGTGAACCCGATTTTAAACAAAATATTTTTAATAACAACTGATGAAGCAACCATAAGTTATGAAACGTCTTGTAATTTTTAAAACTTTTAAAATATTAAACATGTTACGACTTATTGATTTTTTATTATTTCAATAGTAAAAATAATGCATTAATAATATATTACGTATTTTCTAAATTTCATTGACATATCTAATCTCCAAAACTATAATTTTAATTTTTTGTGGAGTTATTAATAATAATAATTATGCAAAGTTGTTCTATTAGATGTCCTCCAAATACCCTTAAATTTAATGACCATACATAGGAATCATCCCACATCTGATGAGTATTAGTTCATAAAAAATATTTTTAAGAGCCACCTTCAAATCTTTACGATATCATTAAGTGTCTTTTTAGGTGTCAACATTCTATTTTTAAAGTTGTTTTTAAAACCACTAGTCTGTTAATAGGTATCGTCATGAAATGTTGATTTTGTTGAAATTTAGTAAGAGTTATTGTTATTAGCTTTGTATCAGTTTAATGATAAGGGTTCTTTCAATTTTCACATATTTTTCCGAATATAAATTATACTAATGTTTATGGGAAAACTTGAAAATATTCATTTTTTTTTATTCTTTATAAACAGCAAGTATATTACAACGTTATGTTATAAAGAGATTTAATAGAAAATACTTACCATGCATAGGGCCAATAACCAACATAACAAGAACCATAATAACACATATTCTTGTCCTCCAATTTTTTTGTCTTGGCTTGAAGGCCACTTTCAATGTTTCTGCTATATGTCGGATATCGAAAAAGTCTCTGAAAAATCCAACCTGTTCGGCAGGACGTACACCTGTCGTTTCTTTGTCATCAGTGGGCACATATTCTTTAATTACGAACAATGCATATAGAAATCCGGTTATGTACATCGACAGTGCTATTGAGAAGACTCCATATAAACCAATTGCATTGTATAAAATACCACTTAAAGCTATGCCAATAGTAAAACTAGCATTGTTAACTATATTTACAGCTCCAATTCGAACAGTTCTTGATTCGACGCTAGAGATAACACTAATATAGCTAAATATAGCCATAAACATGGAAAACCAGCCTCCCGTAAGGGACGTAGGAACAGACTCGGCTAAAGCAGTAACTTCCATGGGAAGCTCATAAAAGAAGTATGTACATAGTAAAAGTCCCGATATAGTTATGATTTCTCCAAATATTGGTAAAAGAATGAAAGGCTTTCTGCGGTTGCGCCTGTCACTCCACGAACCGAAAAACAACAGTAAGCATGATGGAACAACACTTTGCACGACGTTCTTCCATGCATTCATTGATGCTACAAGTTTCTGTACGTTGCTTTCATCGGAACTATTGTACATAGATGAATTTCGTGTGGCTAACCCATCGCAGATGGTTTCGTTCAGCTTCAGATTGACTCGGCAAGCTTTTTCTAGATTTAGATTGGCCACAGAGAGCATCGACATTACACTTGGTAATAAAAATAACACTAGTATAGGTTCCACTGTGATATTGGTGAAAACCATTCGAATTTTTTGGCCTAAACTCAAACTGCGCTCTTCTTCGCCATTTTCATTTGGTTCTGTTGACGAAGTTGCCTCCTCGGCTCTTTGTGCTGTTTCAATAGTCATATTTAAACGTGGTGAGATATACTGTCTCAAATAACTAAGGCAATTTAAAGATTTCTAACGTCCAGATCGAGAGCCAATTGAAAATTGGTATAGTGTTTCCAACTATCTAGAAATCAAACATACAAGTTATCTATACTAAATTTTAAATAATAATGCAGTAGGTGGCGCTCTAAACTCAAACTCAGTTTTACCCTAAGAAAATGTAAGTTTATTTGACTGCTCGTATCTTACAATAATGTTGTTCTATATAATTAAAATAAACATCGTAGGCACTCTATTTTACCCACTATTAACAGTTTTGGGATTCATACTGAATGTCAAATTGACAATTTTGAGATAGATATTTATGCATTAAGGGAGATATGAGTATGTTTTTCCTTGAGGTTGACATGAGACGACCGAAGGTAAAAAACATGAATATCTCCCGTGGTGCATACATACAATATTTTATTTACTAGCATATTAGTAAGAATAGTAAGATATTTGAAAATGATATAAGTATATTTAAAATAAAAATATGTACACTTACGATCATTGAAAATGAACAGGGTTATGCAACACATGTTACAGATTTGAAACAATGTTTTTAGAAAGCTACTATAATTTTCAAAAATTTTGTAGAACTGTCGATGTAAATAATATTTCTGATCATGTATAGACCATTCAGAAAACATAAATCAACTACGGTAATGTTGGTTGCATAGCCCTGTTCATTTTCAATGATTCTTTGTGTAAGTAACATCAAGGATTGCTTCAATGTATGGTTGCTAAGACGTTGCTTGTATTTACATGGTTACCATGAGATTGACGGAGAAATAATTTGAAAAATCCCTTGGGAGTTATGAGTAGCTTTTCATATTTTGTATCTATGATGAAAATGAACAATATCATGTTGCTAGTAAATAAATTATTTGAGTTTCAGATGCAGACTTTGTTGATGTTGATGACTTTGTTTCGACCAATCACGGCCATAGATATGATTACTATAGTATGATCTAGTATGGCTATGGAATAGTTCCTAATTTATGAATGCAACTAGAAGTCACTTGAGAGTCAAATGTCAGATTTAACATTTACGTATAAATGTAGTTGCATTTGTAAATTAGGAATTATTCCATAGCCATACTAGATGAAAATAATTTTTGATCATACTTTACTTAGTTCCAAGTACTGCATGCTTATTTGAAATTTAGTATAGTTGTGGGTTTATATATAAACAAGAAAATAAAACGTAATTCACGTTCATATCACCTTTTACTCAACTAAACAAATATAGTCAACGTATATTTGTGAAACGTACTTCATATCAAAGAAAACTTTGCACTTTCAACATCCAATTTTATGAGCAGTTAATTAATTTGAAACTACTTACTAGTTTAGTAGTTGATTATGTATGCATCCCAAAAGTAAAGATGCCCCATATTCGTTCACCTAGTTTTAAAATTCTATACATATCACAAATATGACCAAGTAGTACACAAGTCAGCTACAACTAAATCAATAATAACTTTAAGGAATGTTATCTTTCACGCATTTAATACGTCTACAGTTTTTACTTTATCTGATTCTGATATCCTACCATTTTTTGCAATCACTCAAGTTCCTGTATTCAGTATTAATAGCGTTAAATGTTTAGCGTTGTGTAACAATATCCGAACTGTTTTCACATATCAAAATTATGTAGGTACAATATACTGCAATTTCAAGGTGAAATGTGGTATATCAATAATGCCGATTTACCTTTGGATGATTATAATTTCATTTAGATAAAGGTTTTATCAGTTAAATCTTTATTAAATTATTAAGTATGCGGTAGCATCATTAGATACTCCTGAAGAGGTTAGGAATGTCGTTATTGCCTTTATTATTTCAAAACGATGTATTAGGTTAGAAAATCGGTAAGTGCCTTAGAACAAACCCAGAAACCGTCAGAAATACGAGGCCCAACGGGCCGAGGTTTTCTATTTTTTAAAGCTTGTTCCAATAAGGCACTTAACGATCGAGTGTATTTTCCACCAATCGTACTACAATTGACACATTATTGATAAAATGTTGTTGAGCAAAGTCAAACATTCCATTACATCAGCCGTTGCTAGGTAATTTACAATAAAACTGTACAGAAATAGTATTCCCGTCCTAGGCCGGGAATATTTTTTGAATGTAATTATTTTTTTAATTACTCGTATCGATCGGCGGAAAAATAGTATGTGTATCTTGGACAAAAAGTAACATTTCCAGACTTCTGTGTTATTCACAGTTGTTCGGGAATGTTAAGCTTTTCGTCCTAGATACACAATGTTCTATTTCCTAAATAATGTGCGTGATTGCTGTTTCTTCTTACGCCCCAAACCAGTTCGAACAAATATAGAATTTTGAAAACAAAAACGCTTGGAAATTCGCACATTTTTACAAAATAGTATTCCCAGTATTTGGAAATATGCACATGTTATTCCCTTCTCCAAGGAAAACATCCAGTCGAATTTAAAGACCTCAGACCAATAAATATATTTCCAGTTTTTTTGAAGATTTTCGACAACCCAATAAATATGTAACAAACCATAACTTATTGCCCACTGTTCAATCTTGAATTAGATCAGGTCACAGTTATAGAGGTAACGGATAACATTATAACTTCTTATAAAGGATATGTTACTTTGCTGTGTTACACAATTGCAGTACTAAAGCTTTCGACACTGTGAGTCAGGAGACTGTAATAACAATATTGAGGTTTCTTGGTCTGGGAGCAAATGCAAGAAATTTAATTCACACTAACTTATCTAACAGAAAGTAAAGAGTTAAATTGGCTCTCAATTATCAATCCCGCTGTATGCACATTGTGGAGTATCACAGGGGTCTACTTTAGGGCCACTTTTATATTCTATATATACTTCAATAGTAATTAATGGAGTGTCCAATACTAATATACATGTTTATGCTGACGACACAGTTATATTTCTTATCTGACCGTAAACACTATTAGTCTTGACCTTGATTATAGTTCTCGTGCTTCTTTAATTATTAACAATTACAAACATATATTGCTTCGTCCTTTTTTAAATTAATTTCACGCAATAAATTAATTATTACTATTATTTAGCCTTTCAACGACTAAATTACGTTACTTATTAAAAATTTTAGTTTAAAGTATAGCAGCGTAATACTTGTTTTATTCGCTAATTTACATTTACAAAAACTGAAGATGCGAATACAAAATAGGTATATTTATGTTGTCAGTAAATTCTCAATGTCTTGAAGTCATTATAAAACGTTTCGGATAATTGCTATTAAATATTAACACAGCAGTAAACTATGCATAGATAATAATCATTTATTAAAAATTACATTTCGATTGTTTAAAATTATTTAAAATTTGTTTATCTATGAGAACCAGTATGTTTCGAATTCAGGTCATCATTAGCAATTTTCGTCTTGAGATACCATTAACATGGTGGTTTATATTCGTTCGAAATAAATAAATGTGCATCATTATGCAATTCACTCCAACAAGCACACATAACGATTATTTGTATTTCGAGTTTAAATCGTTAAACTGTTTGATCAACTGCCGTACTGTCTTTTTGTAGCAGTTCTTCTTTCTGTAATGCGTTTAGCTTCTCTTCCTTGGCATCTCGCTTATGTTCTGCATACAGCCAACTAAAAATAAATAAATGTAAGTTTACAAAACCACTCTTCGTAGGTTTGATCTTACAGGAATATAAAAATTGCTGGACATGTCAGCACACCTCCGAACAAATAGAATGCACCTGGAACTACATTGATAGTCCATTTGTACACCATGCTGTACATTGGGCCATACACAAGAGGCATCAAAGCCTCTGATACACCGAACAGCGAATTTATTTTACCTGAATAAACGTGATTAATTTTCATTTCAAATATCTTCTATATTTTACAACGGAATGCAACATATTATTATTTTTATTATTGATATTACGCCCGCAATAATCATCATTACTTAATTGAGATTAATCACACTTTATGGGCGTGATATGTACTAGGAGTCCATAAAGTCTTGCACAAATTCATTTAAAATTCAGATATTTGATTATCGGTAACACGCTCCAACATGTCAATTAGTATTTTTAGTTGCGCATTTTTTAAAGTAAAATGTTAATATACAGGGTGTCCCAGGTAAGAGATATGACGTCATGTAGCTTTTTTTAAAAGGAACACTCTCTATATTGTACCCTTTGCGAATTCTACGTTGAAAACTGAACACTTTTTGTATAACCAACTATATCTCTAAATTCAGCGGTTTTCGAAATATTGACGTTTGAAAACATTGAAGATTTGGGACATTTACGCAGCTGTAAAAACCAAACGGTTTCAATTAAAGCGAAACGGCTTGCACTTTCGTATCTCAGTTTTCTATGAGCTATCACTTGATGTCATTTTTGGATTCAACCAGAAATTCAGGATCTGGTCCATTCCCACAATGAGGTGATTCAGTAAATTAATGTAAAGTAAACACTGTCTTCCTCATAAAAATTAACATGTAGCGTATGTACAATATATGTTAATTTTTATGAGAAAGGCGGTGTTTACTTTACATTAATTCAACTAGAAATGTCAATTTTTTGACCGGAAGTCAGTAAAAACAATATCAATGTTTTCAAACGTCAATATTTCGAAAACCGCTGAATTTAGAGATATAATTGGTTATACAAAAAGTGTTCAGTTTTCAACGTAGAATTCGAAAATGGTACAATATAGGTGTTCTATTAAAAAAAAACTGGCATAATGTCATATCTCTTATCTGGGACACCGTGTATACTAACTTTTTACTTTAAAAAATGCGCAACTAAAAATACTAATTGATGTGTTCGAGCGTTTTTCCGATAATGAAATATCTGAATTTTAAATAAATTTGTGCAAGACTTTATGGAATCCATACGTTTTCACGATTATTGTTGCTCCTATAGTGACTTATGGTAACATAATTACATCTAAGATTACTACTAATTAATACCTAATTCATCTGGCGGTACAAGTTTGGATATTATCGATCTCATAGCTATAAATGAAGTGCCATTAAGCATTTCGACCGCAGCACCTAAAAAAACAATGATAATAATAATATATTAAATACAATACAATAAAAAACAATTGCATGTGTTCTCCTTTCATCGCATAAAACAATATTAACATTTTTATTAATAGTCCAGGCAATAGGTAGTTTTACCACGGATAAGGTCGTAACCAAATGAAATTTGGTGGGATCGTAAAATTTACTGTCCTGATCATAACTCTGAGTTTTCAACCTTGGGCGAAGACCGCTCGCTCCACCATCTTGGATAGACAGCGATCAAAATCAGTTTTTTGTAAATATATTCGTTCCTATTGGTCCTACGAAAAAGAGTACGGTTATGAATTGAAGAGCATAAAATTGTACATAAAATATGTTCTATACATTTTTTTCGTCAGACCAATAGTTTTTCAGATACAGCGCGCCAAACGGAAGTGAGTAATGGTAGTGTAGCGGTGGAGCAGACGTGTCCGTACAAAATATAATGCAGAAAACTGTGCAAATGCATTTGATAATAATAGATATTTATGTGGAAATTACTTTGCACGTATCACTTAGATCACATTTAAGCAAACAGATGCAGAAAAAAAACGCTCCACCGCTACATTACCATTATTTTCTTGCGTTTGGCGCGCTGTATCTTGAAAATTATTGGTCTAACAGAAAAATGAATTGAACATATTTTATGTACAATTTTATGCTCTTCAATTTATTATCTCACTTTTTTTCGTAGGACCAATAGAAACGAAGATATTTGCAAAAAACTGATCTTCGCACAAGGTCGAAAACTCAGGGTTATAATCAGGACAGTAAATTTTACGATCCTACCAAATTTAATTTGGTTACGACCTTTTGCGTGGTATACCCCTTATTTTCGCCCCATTGCTTGGACTATAAACATTAATACCGTCAAAATAACAATGGGAACAATAAGAAAGATGACGAAAAGTATTGATGGTTATGCACTACAACTTTGCAAATTTCTAAATTTTAAAATTTATGTGGCAGTAACCGGTAAAAAGTTTTTGACTTGCCAGTTCCGTAAAATATCATTCACCTTTCAAATATTTTATTGTAAGACCTTTAATCGGTGTTTATTATATTTTTATCAAGTGATGTCATATCAAAAATATTGGAGGTACGGACGAATACATTGTCTTTATCGTCAATTCATTGTGTATTCTAGTTATCTAAATATGTGATTCGCGTTTTGAGATACTCTCAAACAATGATGAGCGGCTTTATAATGACACTATTATGGGTCTCCTTATAAGGTATGTTGACCATTCATAATTACGAAACATTTTGCAGTAATCAAAAAGTGATTAATATCATTTATACAAATAATTGAAAAGGTACTGATTGTGAAAGCTGTATAGACAAAGCAATATAAACAAATATGTTATCTAACTACATACCTAAATAGAATACTATTGGATTTGGAGCGAAGGCGAATACCAGCGCTGAAAGTACTTTGCTACAGCTTGATATTACCCCCAGCAAGGCATCATCCATTTTTAAGTATTTTGAGAAAAATGACAACGAAAATATAGTCCCTGTAAATAAGCTAGAGATAAGGATTGCAACTAAATATTTTGCAACTACGTATAGAGCACACACTTCAAAATCATTTTGTATATTATAGGTCTTCGAACGAAACTTCCGTTGCACGTCATAAACTTTTATGACGCCATATCTGTGCGGTGTTGCCGGTATGATAGCACAATTTTAACAGTTCGTAAATTTTTTTCACGGTTTTGCGACTTTCATGATCACTATGCAAAAAAGGTTATATGTTGCTCTAAAAACAAGATTTAAGTATGGCAAAATATATCTATTCATACTTTAAATGTGTTATATTTAAATCACTTAGGCTTACTATATTCGTATATTCCAAACATCGTATTTCGAATAGCAGTTTCGGTAAAGTTATCAATGCAAGTAACAGCTTTAGCAAAGTGCCGTTTTTGGGTGAAAAAGTAAAATTTTCATTTTATTCGCTGAGATGTAGAGCTAACTGTTGAAATACTGATACCCGTTAAAACAAACTTTTATAAATTTACATTGCCTAATTAAAAGACTGTAAATTACCTTCCCGATGGCATTCAACTGTGTAAAAGGGCCCTCATTATCATTTCCCTGTTAGAAATACGTTATTAATGAAGCATCAACTTTCTTTTCACAACTTAACAAATGCTTCTGCGGCATCTGTCAAGAATAACTTAGCACTTTTGACACGTAATGAAATTTAACTAAAAAAGAGTAGCCAACCTCATATGTTAATTATATATGTTTTTTGCCGTATGCAAAAATTTAGTTTTCTATTACTATGGAGGTATGGATTTTGACGTCATAGTTACATGCCGCGGAAGGTTCCTTTGAAGAGCTATATATGTGGTTTACTTATTATGTTAAGTATTACAGTTGCTGAAATTCATTTAGGCTAAAAATTCAAACGACACGTCACAACCTGATGCATTATTATTTTTTCGTAATACTATACCGTTATTGTACTCTAATTGAATCAAACAAACACATAAAAAGTCATTTATAACAGCCGCCGGCCGTTAAAGGCCGCGTTACCGATCCCGTGATCTTTACATTATGTTTATCGACGACAGCCTTTTAGTTGGCAGTTTTAAATTTATAAAACGACTGTTTAATAATGTGTTTTTATTAGTTTACGTCGTCAGTAGCAACGTGTTTAGAATGATGTCATTAGTCACGTCGTCAGTAGCAACGTGTTTTAAAATCTTTAACCACCCAAAAAAACGACCGGTTGCTAGTAATCCTAATTTACATTTAAATATTTTTTTATATTCACCGTGTTTTCTAGATTCTAGATAAAATATTGTACGATACACATGCGTAAACCATCTTTAGTCACTCGCGGGGCTGAAAACGCTCACTCACTAGCGTTTTAACTCTGCCCCACTCGTGACTAAAGACTAGCTTTATGCACTATTAATAAATTATTCATAAATGTATTACGAAAAATTTGCTTACGTCTACTATTTGTTATAGATCGGCCTAATGACGTTAATAACTATAACAATGCAATTAATTGGTATATGCATAGGACAATTTTATTATGTCGACAGCATTAATGTATATGTATATCACTTGACTTCTATATGTTGTCGTATTGAAAGAAAATAGGCATTTGTAAATTCGAATGTTACAAGATATATTTTAACTCTACGAGACTTGCATAAATATTGTGTATATAAAAGTTTTTAAATAGTTTAAAAGATATCTTCTGAAATACTAATCATTTTGACATCAAGTATAGGTCTTACGTCAACCTTTTTGCAGAGATTAACGATTTTATGCAAAAAAATGAATAAAAGACAACGATACCAAAAAATTATGTTTTTCATGAATTACCTTTTGAGTGTAATATAATGGCTGTAGGTATTAATGCTATACAGGGTGATAAACATTTGCAAATTTCATCATTTCGGGTTTTTTTAAATGGGACGCCCTGCATTATTTGTATTTTTGGAAATCTCTTTCAATGAGATTTCTTTTGATAGGTTATTTCATATCTCTAAATTTAACTGTTTTTTAGATATGAATGTTTGAACATTAAAAACAAATTAAGCCTCTTAAGATGCTTTATGTCATGGTATCACAAACGCCGTTAACAGGATAATTTAAACACTTGAGCCCTCTAAACAGGTTTAGAAAATATAGATCCAGTTATTACTGATACAAGAAATAATAAACACGAAAAAACGAGAAATGAATAAATAAACTAGAGGTAAAAATATTTTCACGTTTCACATATTGCATTCTATTACACATAAAAGAACATTATGGCAATTACACAAAAAACGGCTATTCCCATGGTTACAACTCCCATAGTTGAGGCGATATACAAGTCCCGCAACAAAGATTAACAACCACTAAACCAAATAATTTCGGAATAGGATTGTTTAATTAAAAATGCCCCTACAAAAAACTTTAAAGTTACGCTTAAAAAACATATTTTGTCGAATGTCTACTATGAATTGTTACTGTATTTTTCTGAAGATAACTATTTTATTTGTGTATTTTTTTAAATTTTAATCAAAATTGCGACACGGTGTATATTATGGTGAATAAATATTACTACTACTACTACTACTACTACTACTACTACTACTACTACGGCGGACAGACGGATTTGAGTACACTTATTTTTCGTCATCTAGGGACCCTAAAACGTGAACATTTGAAGACATCTCGAAAGGTAATAAGTAAAAAACAAAAGCGAATACACTAAAATTGTCTACATAATTACGTTAAATGTTTAAATATTTCTCCTTCTGTGCTCTGGGTATTAAAGCTATATAAAGGGCTCATAATTTGCAAATATAATCATTTCTAATTGTTTAAAGGAAACACCCTGTATATTTCTGTATTTTGGAGAGTACTTTTATTAATAAGATTTTTTTTGGTATTTTATTTCCTAGTCATAAATTCAATACCTTCTCAGATTTATTTTTTCCATTCTTTTTTTTTGTTTTTTACTTCTCTCGTCTAGAAGACGAAGTATTGAAATCGTGAAAAAATCAATCTCCGAAATTTCTTCAGATCTTCACCTTTCAGGGTCCCTAGATGAAAAACAGGTTTTCTCAATTACGGCTACGAAACAATATAACTCAGTGACCACGTGCTACATTTGTAGGTTAAATTGAGGTTACGTTGAAGACGAGGTAGCAATAAAATTCAAAAAACAAACCACATTAGAGAAGAAAAAAATTATTAACTAGCAAACTACGTTATAAAGATCGTTATACTGGTTAATACATCACAGTATAAAAATTAAAACAAGTAAAGTAGAAACTGGCGTTATAGAGATATTGGATACGAAGTTTTTCTGATAAAATAATTTAACGGTAGATTATAGTAACTGTACTACGTTAATATTTTAAATAGTTCAGCAGTAGCTCTTAAAATAATGGCAATAAAAAAATGTAGAGGCACTTCTACTTTACAATAATTCATATTCATTGCTGGCATGAGATTCCACAGCTGTGAAAAATAAATTATCAATCGCAATTTACATTCAAGTATGTCAAATGTAAATCATCTTCATGAAAAACATTTTCAAGTCCGTGAACGATGTGATGAATATGAAAAATTAGATTTTACTAATAATTCAGAAAGTTAATTCAAAGATACAGTACAATTATGTATTTAATGCATCTTAGAGGATATTTAACGGAATATCTGTATTTTCTTTCCTCATTCCGCAAAAATATTTAAAAAATCCCTGTATAACAAAGTATGTTTTAATTAGTTATTTACCTAACAAGTTCGGGAAGTTAATTTTCCCGAATGAGCACTTTGTTTGCAGCACGACCGAAGGGAGTGCTGCATGTAGTGCGAATTCGGGAAAATTCTTCCCGAAAGAGGTAGGTACAATGTTTTTTGTAACGAATAACTCAAAATATTTAAAAAAGTTAAAAAAATATTATTTAGTGTTTTACAACTTTACTGAGTTGGCAGCACAAATTACTAAATTTTTATACGTATCCTAGCACCTGTTAGCTTTTGTTGACGTTTACAGCGCCCCTGGAACACACAATTGCCATAGTTTTTGTGGGAAAGTAAAAAACACCCCGGTGCGGGAAAAGTCATTTTCGGCGCATCGGGAATGACCGGGAAATATAAATTTTGAAATCATGAGTGCAAAATAGAAATTTACGATACAAGTGCGTAAAGCTAGTCTTTAGTCACGAGTGGGACAGAGTTAAAACGCGAGTGAGCAAGAAATATAAAAAAATATTTAAATGTAAATTAAGATTAGTAGCAACCGGTCGTCATTTTGCGTGGTTAAAAATTTTAAAACACGTTGCTACTGACGACGTGCCTAATGAAATCTTTTAAACACGTTTCTCCTGACGACGTAAACTAATGAAAGCATGTTATTAAACAGTCGTTTTACAAACTTAAAACTGCCAACTAAAAGTCAATTTTACACATTGTCGTACATAAAAATATTTATTTTAAATAATACGTGTTTAGTTAACATTAGTCCTTCATAGATTAAAGATGTAACTTACCTAACGTATATACCATGGCACTGTAGGTACAATATATACTAAAATCGACTTCATCCCATTGAAATCGATAGCGAACAAATAAGTACATCACTGAATATTCACCTGAAAAATTTTTATTTTGCAAATTTTTTTTATATGAATAAAATCAAGTCGATAATAAATGTCAGAAGAAATATGTTATTGGCATTAAATGCCGTATCAAAATCGTTGAAATCTTATCACAAATCGTATGTACGTGTATTTACTCTCAATCAAGTAGTGAAAACTTTCTAGCACATCAAAATATGTAAAATAACGGGTGTTCAAAAAGTCTTTACGCCCTGGGCGGCTATGGAAATTCAAACCTATGTATAGTATGTTGGTGGCAATGTAAGTCTATGTCAAATTCGAGGTTAGCAGGTTAAGTTTTGCGTCAGTCTGTTTTAAAACTGAAGGAAAACCCAACCTGATAACCTCCAATTTGACATAGACTTATAGTGGCACCAACATATTATTCATACGTTTGAATTTCCATAGCCGCCCAGGACGTAAAGACTTTTTGAACACCCGTTAGTTACACTGAAAAATCAGTAGTATATGGCACAATATTTTACTTTACAATTTGATAGCGTGTTTAGCTATGGTGTTGCTGATGTTGACATCAATTAGGTTGTAAAAATTCAATAATAAAATATAGTTATTTGTCTACCAAGTATGGGAATGAAGGTTATTTCAGCACGAGACGAATGTTTGCTGACCAAGCGTTTAGTACCTTCATTTTTTACTGTTTTTGAAAACAGAAACTATTCATTTCCCAACTATTTTAAAAAGAGCGTGTAATGGTACATTGTGTATCTAGGACGAAAAGTGTAACATTCCCGGATAACTGTGAATATTGTTGGACGAGGCGAATGTCGTGCCCAACAACACAGGAGTCTGGGAATGTTGCTTTTTGTCCAAGATACATAAACTATTTTTCCGCCGATCGATACGAGTAATTAAAAAAATTAAGAAAATGTCTTTTTTTGAAAAATATTCCCGGCCTAGGACGGGAAATTATTTATGTACAGTTTTATTGTAAATTACCTAGCAACGGATGATGTAATGGAATGTTTGACTTTGCCCAACAAAATTTTATCAATAATGTGTCAATTCTAGTACCATTGGCGAAAATAGTATATTACGCAACAAGTTTAGAAAAGTGATGTTTTACTAAACAAGTATGGATGGTTTGAGTACGAGCGTTAGCGAGTACTTAATCGATTTCAGTAAAACCACTTTTCTAACGTGTTGCGTATACTATTTTATCTCATTTCATAAGAAATGTAAAATATTAAATTTTTACATAAAAATTACACTAAATGTCAAAACATAACCAAGCTGAGAAATTCGTTTTTACGTACTAAAGTACAATAAGCAGCTCCAGTTGATGTTATACGTTTGGTAGTACTGAAGTGTATTGTTGGTGACACTGTAAGTCTATGTTAAATTCAAGGTTAGCAGGTTAGGTGTTGTGTCACTTTGTGTCAAAAGTGACGTAAAACCTAACCTGCTACCCTCAAATTTGACATAGACTTACAGTGTCACCAACAATACATTTCGTACTGCCAAACTTAAAACAAATCGCCGTTGCTATGCAGAAAAGTGTTGCTAATGCAGAAAAGTACGACATTTCTAAACGATTTTGAATGTAGAAATGTAGTACAATACCAAATGAAATGCGATAAACATATTTTTAAAACAATTTGACTAACGAAAAGGTATATGCAAAAGCTATTAAGATGAAGGGGTGACAAATTCAAAATTAATAAAACAAATGGAAACAATAGAACAAAAAATTTTTTTTGCACAATTGAGAATTTTTATTCGTTTACCGGATGAGTTTCCATGACAGTATTGCATTTACAAAACAAAATCGGTAAGTAATTACGTATAGCTCCAAAATAGTAAATAATGACAAAAATCAATACATTTAACACAAGTGGCAGAATCATGAATAAGTCGATTATAAAAAGCCATGATAAGAAGTTTTAGAATACTTGGTAAATTTACTATTTCTATTTATTGACTTGTCAAAGAACAGTCGCCATTTTTTACAATTCAACATTATAATATGTTATAGTAAAAATGAGTATTTAATTTATTCCAATCGTGCAAAAAATAGGATCTCGAACGGTAAGGTTTACCAGTCCAGACAATATTGGAGACTTCGCTCGGTTCAGTCTTTAAACATTGTCTTCGGCCGGTAAATGGTCCTTACCTCCTGATACTTAATATTCTATTACAGTGATTATCAGCGATGTGTAGAAAAAATTCGAACAGTTACGTAAAATATTATTCATAAAATTTAAGAAAGTATCTGTATTCCCAATAGGAACGATATGTTTTTAAAACGCCATAGCAACCATATCTAAAATTTTAGAAATCTCACTAGCTGTCAGGTGTTTTTAGTATAGTTTGACAATTCATCATGTCAAAATACAAGCTTCAACAACGTTTGGTTAATAACCAAAAATTTTATAAAAAGAGAGAAAAGTTTGGTGAGTTTGTAATCTCTAGAAATGGAACTGTTAATTGACCTCCAAGAAGTTGTGATTTAACACCTTTGGACTTTTTCTTGTGGGGTTATTTAAAGTCGTTCGTCTATGCCAATAAACCTCGAACTATTGACGCTTTGAAATTGAACATCGAACGATGCATTAATGAAATTACACCTGATGTATTGCACAAAGTTACCGAAAATTGGGTTCATCGAATTCGATCCTGCAAACGAAGCCGAATTGGACATTTGAATAATGTGTTATTCAAAACATAATTGTCATAAGTTGTACTATAAAATAAAGAAAAAGTTTTGTTTTTGTCTCAAATATTTTGTATTTTTTTTTAATTTTAAAAACATGTCGTTCCTATTGGGAAACCTGATACGTTGAACAAACAGAAGTAATCAAAATGTAAAAATAAGGTATCACCCATTTCAAACGTTTTAATTTTTGTTAACTGATAAGAAAATGATATTGCTCATCACATAAAAAGTTGTGAAAATATTATTTTTGCCGGCAGCATTATAGTATAATTAATAATGAAAATACTTGAAAAATATATTTAAAATTAAAAGTAAAGATAATAGGTGTGATATAAACAACGACTTTCAAGTATTCTTAGTATCGCAAATTTAATTAATAAATAACTTACCATGCAAAGGACCAATGATTACCATCACAAGAATCATAATAATACAGACTCGTTTCTTTCTGTTCTTCTCCCCTTCTTTAAATGCTACTTTGAATGTTTCGTATATATGCGCCATGTTAAAGAAATCGCGAAGAAATCCAACTTTCTCCTTTTTGTCTTTGACTTCTTCAGCGATTGGAGTGTCTTTAATCATAATGAGACCATAAATAACCCCCATAGTATACATGGTAACTGCTAATGAAAAAACACCGTAGAACCCAATTGCAATATATAAAATTCCACTTAGAGCAATTCCGACGGTGTAGCTGACATTACTAAATGTGCTAATGGCACCAATTCGAACAGTTCTTGTTTCAACGCTTGAAATTCCGCTTACGTAACTGTATACACCCATGAACAGAGCAAACCACCCTCCTGTTAATGCAGGCGGAAGCGCTTCTGAAAGTATGCTATATTCCACAGATAACTCGTAAAAAAAGAAGGTGCATATCAAAAATCCTACACTTGATAATGCTTCTCCAAATATTGGCAAAATAATGCAAGGCTTCCTCCTCTGATGCCTATCGCTCCAAGAACCCAGAAACATGAGGATGATAACAGGTACAATGCTCTGAACGACATTTTTCCAAGCATACATGGATGCCACTAATTTTTGCACGGCAACCTCGTCGGTCTCGTTGTACATAGATGAATTCCTTGCCGATAATCCGTCACATACTTCTTTACTAAGAGCTAAATTCACGCGACAAGCTTTTTCCAAATTTAAATTTTGGGTTGCTAAACTAGCCATTGCACTTGGTAAAAGGTATAACACAAACACGGGTTCCACTGTGATATTGGTGAAAACTATTCGAATTTTTTGAAAGATACTGCTCGTGTCTTCTTCTTCTACTTTATTGTCGCCCCCCTTTGACATAGTTTGCAACTCTGCTTCGATACTTTTCGCTCTTTCCAACGCCATGGTTCTTGATTAAGAGTAAAGGTGTAATTAAAAACTGAAAAATAAATCACTGTCTATTACGTTGGAACATTGATGTTTGTTATTTTGCAAAAACACAAAGCACTTCATTTATTAATCAGATATGCAACTGGCACTAATGATTATCGTGCGTTTTAATTCCTCCGTTTAGTTATTTAGTTGTGAGCATTATCATGATGTCTAACTTTTCTTGTTTTAAATTGTTTCTATTTGAAGTACATACTTACGTTTTCATTTAGAACACTAATTTGGAATGAACGTTGCACTGCATTTATAACCTGCGCAAAATCCTTAGTTTTATGTAAATACGTATTCAGATCGAAAACAAATACACTTTTTGACACTGCATTCAATTTCAGTTACGAAATCTCCACACAACTGTTCTTAAACATGGCTGCAAAGTAATAATAAAATCGGTATTTAATACCTTTTATCTTTGAAAGCACTCAAAACTAGACTTAAGATATCCTCAACTGTATACGTATTATTTATATTTAGTATTACTCTGATTTACAGCTGCCGTTTAAAAAAATTGGATATCTAGCACACATTGTTTGGTGCCACACGGTACGATATCATCACATGATGTAGGCACTACTACTGCTTTTAATGTCAATGAAGATAAGAATGATGTTTTCCTCAATTTTCTAATTGCTATCCACGAAACTAGCTATTTGTACCAACTTTGTTAATTTGCGACAGTTGATTGAAGTGGCAATGGCTGAAGTATTTCGTTCTCTTTAAGCTTTTGAGACTTTTTCAAGAATTTAAATAGGTACTTAGTTTTAATAATACAAATTTATGCATCGAATATAAAAACAGATTATAGTTTTAATTTTAAGTACATATTTAATTTATTATATATTTATTAATTTATTGAAGGAATTTACGGAACAGATATTGTGTATTTGTATGATAGATGTTTTTAAATTCTAAAGTGCAAAAAATCGTACATTTTTAAAATGTATTTCCTTCCAATTTGCCTTTTATATTAAGTTTGTTCTAGATTGATCTTGTTTTGCATCTCTTTCAAAACAAATCATACTTTCAATATAATTTACCATTTTGAGCATACTATTATTTAGAAAAAATGTTAAAATTATAAAATTTAAAGAATTATCTACTGCATAAACTCCTGTTGTAATATTATTTCCAATGCTTAAGATATATCAATGATACTGATTGACATAATAAATGAGGTTTCTATCCGAAATGTCAAGAATTCAAAAAATGACAACGGGTTGTAAAACTTAGAGATTTCAATTATATAACGCCAACTACTATAAATGATTATTTAGATTACAACCTATTTCTAAATAGCACTAAATGTTTGGTTTTTTCTATGTATGTAAATGTTAACAAATATGTCGTCTTCTTTTTATTATTAAACAAACTAGTAATTACAGTTAAAGGTTACGAGTTCAGTTTCATTTTGAAGTTGAAACACGTTAGTATTTGCAAAATCTTAGTAAGCTTTTCAACAAAATAGTCGGCATAACGAATACAAAATACGAATCAGTGTTTCTAATACGTCTGGTTTCTAAACCTACATCGTTTTATATAAAAAATAATACTGTAGTATTTGTTATTTTTCTATACGACCATAAGTAAAAGCTTCGAGGCCTATTTTCCATCCTTCTAACGCACAATAACCTTCAATGGAATATTTATTTAAAGTATGTAGTCCATTTACTAAAGGAAAAAAGTTCTAACTTCGTTGACTCAAAACCGATTTTGAATTTTTTTTTTATTATTTCCCCATAGGTGAGAAGGTGTGCTTTTTATTTTTTCAAGTGTTATTAACAAATAAATGTTTTTTAATATATCATTATAACTTCTTTATTTATTTAAACCATTGCCTGACATTTGATAACATAAGGTTTTTGGGTTCACAGATTACGAATTTGGTCTCAAAATTGGTCTAAAAACAAAAATGGCGTCTACAAAATGGTGTCAAAGGTCTAATTTTTTATGTTCTTTTTTTAAATTTATATTAGATGTCTAGGGGTTTTTGGGGTTGCTGATTACGAATTTGACATTAAAACTCGACTGAAATAAAAAATGGCGGATCCAAGATGGCGAAAAAGCGTAATTTTTTATTCATACTTTATTTCTTACCTATAGAGGGTTTTTTGGGTCGCTGATCTCAAATTTTATATTAAAATTTATCAAAAATGAAAAATAACGTCTTTAAAGCGGCAAAATAGCTTTAGTTTTGAATTCCGCGCGTTGCCTCATATCTAGGGGTTTTGAACACAGTAATTATAAATATAGCATTAAAAGGTTTATTTTTATTCTGTACGATTACTATTATTATTATTTAATAAACATTATATACAAATAAAATTCTAAATTGTTAAATTAACTCAAATTTAAATAGATTAAATACATTTAAATATAACATACGAATACATATAAATTCCAACGCCTAAAAATGTGTTTTCTACGACCTCTTGTACAATTTCTAAAAGATATTACTGAATTAAAAGATTTTTCTGTTTGTGACCGACGGAAGAATGTTATTACATAAAAACAAATGGCAACTTGTTCAACAGTATGGTGCAAGTTTAGATATATTAATTTTATTGTACGCAATTATGGAAAAAATCAATTACTTTTGTCGATTATTATCAGAAACATAGAATAAAATCTGCTAAAAGAGACCGACGTCTAAAACCGAAAACTGCACCAGATATTCGATTTGAAAGAGACAGGTTTTTAAAGTTGTATCAAGAAAAATTTCTGGAAAATGTCTTTCATGTCGTTTTATTGATTTTTTAAAATAAACTTTAGCTGCAAATAATATCCCTGCTCTCAAGCTGCAAGTGATGCTGATCAGTTAATAGTTACAACAGCTCTCAATGCATCAAATGAAAACATAATCGTAGTATCAGAGAATATAGACGTATTACTTATATTAACAGCTTTAGTTTCTCCTGTTAAAGATATACATGTATTTTTTCAAACCTGCCAAAAATAAAGAATATAAAAAAATATCTTCTTCTAAAAGCCTGCAATTTGCGCAACCCAATTGTAGTAAGCATGTACTTTCTGTACATGCTTTAACTGGATGTGACACAACTTCAGCATGTTTTAACAGAGGAAAGAATCTTGTTCTTCTTCTTGTTCAGGTGCTTATTCGATTTCGTATGTTTGCGATCAACACGGCTATCTCCACTTTATTGGTTGCAATTCTAGGTAACTCATTGGATGATTTCCCATACCACGCCCTTAGGTTTTGCAACTAATATATTGTTCTGCGTCCTGGTCCACGTTTGCCATATATCTTGCCTTGTATAATAGATTGTAGTCGGACGCACTTATTCTCATTCCTCACTATATGTCCGAGGTATTGGAGTTTGGGTATCTTGATGTTGTCCACGATCTCTTTACTTTTCTTTTCATTCTGTCCAGAACTTTAATATTTATTACACGGTCTTTCCATAATATCCACAATATTTTTCGATATAACCACATTTCCAAGGCTTCGATTTTTTTGTGATTGTTTCGTTGAGTGTCAAGGACTCGAGCCCATAGAGCAAGATGGGAAAAATGTAGCAAATTAGCATGCGAGTTTTGGTGTCAAGGTGCAGATCATGGCTTTTGAATATAGTTTAATATATTGAAGATATATAAGGATGAGGAAGACGAATAGGACCGGCACTTTATTAAAGATCCACATGCATAAGTCCTAGTAAATGAAGCAATGGCTATGTTCACGAAAGAATAAATTTGCCAAAATATTTGAAATAGCAGTGATTTACAAGAGACTGCAAAAATTTATATTAAAAAAATGCTGGTGTAAAATGTATGCTTGCAATGAATGGTGCGAAGAAAAGTAACTGCTTAAACTCTTACAGAAATGTTTAATTGATTGAACGTTTTTTATTATTCATATACCGCAAGGTAAATGAGGTTACTGACAATACAACACATATATTTTTTAAATAAAAAC
Organism: Agriotes lineatus; assembly: GCA_940337035.1. NCBI lineage: Eukaryota > Metazoa > Arthropoda > Insecta > Coleoptera > Elateridae > Agriotes > Agriotes lineatus. The sequence continues at coordinate 117,002,256 of OW679195.1, read as the reverse complement.
ATTTTGAATTTTAGGTTTGACTCTTTTATTAGGGCGTCTACTAAAAAAAGTAGCGTTAATTTAGCATCATTGTGCCTTCGATGGATTCAGCAGAAAGCGCGTGTATTTGCAAACACAGTTGTGGCTGGGAAACCAAGATATTTCAACGGAAGATTGGGGTTGGAAATATGATACACGAAAGTGTTTTCCAATTCTAATGACACAAGAATCAGCTCCACAAAATATCTTAAAAAATATTTTTTTGCAACTACAAAACTAGTTACGGGCCAGCTTGTGGGTGTAGGAAAAGTGGCCTTTAGGCTCGGCGGCTTATGGTGAATGTAGCGGAAATAATTGCCTTAATTCACGACCGGCAGTGTCAATGGAAGAAGTAGAGGAAGAAGAAACTAAAGCTAAATAATTTTTTCCTTGTTTTTAAATGTATCTTGGGTTAATTTTAATAATCAATTAAAATATATCTTTAATACTCATTTAACTCTTCTATCATTTGTTTCCACCATTTTTCAGACACCGTTTTCCATTTTTGATAAATTTTAACATAAAATTTGGAATGAGCGACCCAAAAAAGGTATCAGAAATAAAAAAAAATTATACCTTTCCGCCATTTTGGATCCACTATTTTTTGTTTTAGTTGAGTTTTAATGTCAAATTCGTAAACAGCGACCCAAAAACCTCCCCATACATCTAATAAAAATAAAATAAAAAATTAGACCTTTGACGCCATTTTGATTTTAGACCCATTTAGAGGCCAGATTCGTAATCTGCGACCCCAAAAACATTATGTTCTCAAATTTCAGGCAATTGTTTAAATAAATAAAATAGTTATAAATGTTTCAATTAAGGGTATATTAAAAAACACTTATTTGTTAATAATAATTGAAAAAATAAAAAGCACACTTTCTCACCTATGGGGAACTTTTCTATAAACTTTTTCCGAAATAATAAAAAAAAATTTCAAAATCGGTTTTGAGTCAACGAAGTTAGAACTTTGGCGAATTTTTAGCATTTAGAAAATGGACTAATGTGATAAGGTGACAATTTGGTTTTTATATAAAGGGTGATTCAAATTAAGTGCGCACCATTCCTATCTTTGTTATTATTAATTTTACAAAGTGGGTTAAATTAGCAAACTAGTAGTGTTTTTGGCGCTGATTAATATGCAATTAATAAAAACAATCGAATAACGAGTTTGCCACAAAATTTAAAACTTTTAGTTGTTTTAATGGAATGCCCTGTATATATTTCAAAAACTTGAAATAAAAATTAATTTGTGATATAAAAGTCTTAATACACTATTGTCTTAAAATGAATATTAAAGAAGTTAGGGGAGATTTTAGTTTACCTATATCAACAATACACCGTACTTAACGAAAAATGCATAGTAGGCTGCTACTAAAAACAAAAACAATAACGTAAACATCAGAACTGTCAAAATCAATTTGTCGTACGTTTGGTTGTCGAAAGTAATTAGTGTTGTTTATTTATTTCTTATTGTTTTGTTACTGTTTCTGGTTACCTGACTTAAAACAAGCCTGCAATGAATTTTTACAGTAGAATAATGAAACTTGCGATAACTTCTTTAGTATTTATTTTAAGACAATAGCGTATTAAAACTTTTATATCACAAATTCATTTTTATTTCAAGTTTTTGAAAAATATACAGTGTTTCATTAAAAAAAAAATATTTTGTCGCCAATGAGTTATTCGATTGTTTTTTTATTAATTGCATATTAATCAGCACCGAAAACACTACTAGCTTGCTAATTTAACCTACTTTGTAAAATCAATAATAACATAGATAGCAATGGTGCGTACTTAATTTGAATCACCCTGTATATAGTGTCTGTTCGTATTAATAAAACATAATAATTATTTTAGCAGTGTTATTTCGACAACTTTACAGCCAGTCTTATAAAGGTCACTAATCTGACGTTAACTTTAATTCGCTGTTAAAATAAACAAAAGCTCATCAACATTTGTTTACTAACGAATAAAATGTCATATGCACTAACGTTTTGATGCGCTTTTGTTGATTTTAACAGCGAATTAAAATTAACGTCAGATTAGTGGTCTTTATAAGACTGGCTGTAAATATCATTTTCAGATAAAAATCAGTCAATAACTCGCCTAGGGGATCTATACAAAAAACATTTAACTTATTGTAGTAATGCTAATGAGCAAAAATTTTTTTAATGCCTAAGTAATTTCATAAGAAATAAACCCGCAATATTAGTCCAGTAGCCGAGTAGTTTTACTCTGGAAAAGGTGGGGTAGTTTCCATTTTTTGATATGTTTACGAGATGGTTTCTTAATGAAAACTCCAAGTATTCAACTCTTAAGGGCGCAGCGCCATCTAGAAAAACTTTTATTTGAAATACTTTTTGTAACTGAAATACATACCGAGCTGCATCTTCCTTTTGAGCTGATTTTGTCATTACTATTGTTTATTACTCACATATTAACTGTTTCCATACCTAGTAATTATTAACTAGGTGATGTTAACTCGTTTCCACATCACCGTGCGGTAGGAACCTCGGTAGGCGAGTGGCGATCGCCGCTGCAGCCGAGGTCACAGTGAAACACGGAGCGCTCGTGCCGAAGCGGGATAAAGTTCGACTCCCGGCACGGGCGGTCTGGATTTTCACTAAAGTTTAGGTTTTAGTGATACACGAGCCCCCTGAAGTAATGCATAAGCGGTTCCGGGAGGCAACGATAGTCGTTAGGATAAAAATAAAAAACACCATCTTGGGTTTGCTTTAAAAATGCTATAATTCTTGTAATACGTTTGGCAGTACTGAAGTGTACTGTTGGTGATGCCATATATGTCAAATTCGAGATTAGGTTTTGCGTCAGTTTATGTCAGACTGACGAAAAAACCTAACCTGCTAATCTCCAATTTGACATCGACTGACAGTTCTAACAACAATATACTTCAGTACTGTCAAACGTATAATACAAATAACAGGCGTTACTAAGTGCTACAGGACGTCGTCACGAGCGGTCGTTAAGTGCTATCGGCCTAGGTCCTAGGCCATAAGAACTTAGCTACCGGACTCGTTGCTAAGCTGGTAGATAGTATCTACTAGAGTGGATTTTTAAAAAAATGATTTTGTATTCAGCCAACAGCCGTTAGGCCAATTATAGGCATCACTGTATATTTTATGGAGACTTCCAACCCCATTACGACTGTCATGATGTTATTATGACATCCGGGACCAACTATTTCCGTGGCAGCCGTACCACGAGGCGCCGAGAGAACAGGCCGTGAAACTCCCATCCAAGTTCTGATCACAAAGATCGTTGCTTAACTCTACTGATCGTAAGTGGACGCTTGTTCAAGCTATACCACAAGGGACCTTTTCCAGAGTACGGACAGATCGTTGTCCCTTCTCACTCTAGAGCACTTTAGAGTGAGAGGGAACAACGATCAGAGTACGGACAAATACGTGAAATTAACATCAAGGTACCCCAGTATCTACCAGACCAGTATACAAAAAAGTAATAGGAAATCTGTAAAATCATGATTGAATGGTTTACGTTTCTTGGAAACGTGGGCAATGTAATAAAAATTACTTAGTAGAGTTGTTTATCAGGTGAGTGTACTATCGAAATTTGGCGAAATTCAGTTTCAGTAATGCAAGAGAACTTTTCTTTTCGTAAAAAAACGGATGTGATTTTTATGAACGGTCGGTCCAATGGGAATTGCCGCGACGCTGTAGGGCTTTATCAAGAGTATTTTCCAAATTTACATCAGTCAAATCAGAAAACGCTTGCTGCATACAATTTATATAAATGTATATATAAAACTTGAAAGCTGAATATCTTAGAAGGGCTTCATTTGCGGACACGAATTTACTATAACTATCTGATTTATTTTTGATTTTATAAACACCCTGTATATGCAATATTTTATATAATTTACGAGAAACATTCGGTACATTAAAAGCGCTCATAGTAAGTCATATTCGAATTTCTTTCTCTGTTCAGCAGAATTCAACAGAAATCGGCTCTTCTGGGCGGAAGATTTTTTTTTAGAATTGTGTTGCTAATAATTGTCATTTTCAAGTTTTTAAATTGTTTATTAATGAATGTTTCCTGCTAATTAATTTACACACAACGCAAAGAGTGCAAAACTCTTGCTTGCGATTTATTTTTGGCTTAAGAAAATTCGATCATGTATCCCACAAACTCTCTGTAATTAAATGGTTGAACATGAAAAATCGTAGGTCACTGCATTTAGCTTGCTTATCCTATAAGCTGATAACTTCAAAAATTCCTGATTATCTCTACAATAAACTACGATACAGAACTGACGTTCACAATATTAATATTAGGAGTAAGGGACTTTTAACTTTACCAGCTCACAAATCTAGTCTATACGAACGCTCTTTTTCATATAACGTTGTCAAAATGTATAACTCTCTATCTTTATTTTCTCAGACACTCAGTATTCGTAAATTCAAACGTCTTTATCATGATTATTTACTTGCAACTCAGTAAAACAGCCACTGAATTTTGATTTCCTGGGGTGTGTTTATTGGTCTACTATTTCCTTTCTTTTTTACTGTTTTTTTTTGTATACCATTGTTTTTTGTTTTTTTTTAATAAGCATCGAGCACATTAACGATACAATTATGCATATATATTTTTGTTAATTATTCAATTAAGGTTAAGTGGAAGAACAGTGCCATTACTTCAAAATGGCGTCTGAACTTCGCCTTTTGTATAGTAAATATTATAATATTTTTTCGCTTTTGTATTTTGTTTTGTCGAAGCAATAAAGACCATTTATTATTATTATTATTATTATATACATTATCAAGGCATCATTATACTGATTTCAAATATGTTATGTACCGATAAGACACTAGTGTTTTATATCCATATAACACTAATGCTTTATAGAGGTTATAAGACACTAGTGTTTTACAATTTATTATTCACTATCACACATGTGTAACAATTGTTTTAAAATTTCAGTATTATACCAGGTGTTCCGACAAGCATGCCGTACCGAAAATGTTGAAATAAAAACATATTACCCTTTACATCAAGTGGAAGTATAGGGTCGCTAGTGCCCTTAATCACATACCTAATTTCACTTGATGTGATATGAAAAGTTTTTGACCCCAACAATAAAAATTTAACTTCTCGACCGCCTAATTTCTTCAGAATTCATTTTTTGGGAAGGCATATTTGGATCTATTAGCATATTTTGATGAGAATAGTATCCCCCTATAGACTAGGTTGATTTTTTTTCGGAATACTTTCCAAATTAGACGAAAACAGCAATACATATAATAAGGTGTGTTCAAACATTAAAAAAAACTCATTTAGGGCAGACATTGGAAAGGAAGTCTAGTCTAGTCATGTCTTAACTTAAGCCTGTAGGTGAATATCAGATTGCATTTTGTTAATGAAAGCGTCTGTCACGGTGACAGGTAAAAGTTTACATTGCATAAGTTTACTTGTATCAAGCAAAAAGGGGAAATAAGATGGCATTTACACAACAACAACGAGTGTATTAATCATAACAGTCAATAAATAGCTATTTATGCAACAAGTGCTAAAAGTTGACGTTTATGCACGCGTTGCATCAATATTTTATCTACGACCTTAATTTTACTGTTATTAATCCATAAATATCGATTTAACAAAGGTTTGCATATACACTTCTAATTTATGTCATAATAAACAGTAGGCCATGCCGCGCGGGCGAAGGTTTGCGAATGACAGTAGTCAAGGTCAGTTACAAAATGTAATTATTAATACTCCACATCTGACTGTATTCATTACATAACGCTTTAATTATTTCAAAAACACTTTACCTGTAACGCAAGAAGCAAGTAGAATAACTTTACAACTTCACTTCCAGTTCGAAATTGTAGTTTTATAACCTCACTTCACTTTTAGCACATGGGCTAAAAGTAAACAGCTCATTTCTTTAACCACGGTAAACTATAAAACGTCACTTTTAGTGAAACAAGCTAGCGCTAAAAGGCCTACTTTTAGTGGTGGTCGTAGATAAAATTGTTTTTATTAAGTGTTTTGTATATTTTTAGGAAAATAGGTCAAGAACACGAGGCAATTTAGGTCTCTCTGACTTATAGTAGTTCATTTGCTTCAATGGGTATGTATCGTTATGGAAAACTTCAATTTGATCATGGCATGCTGCGAATGAGCTTTTTTAAACACACGATATAATTAGCATTGTATTTTGATTAGCGGTACTTCTCTGGATTAAATTAGTTTAAAACAATAACGTGCATCGCAATATTATCATGTTCGTTAGATACAGAGGGCTTAATCTTAGACAAATAGAACAAATGCTCTCGACGTGCGATACGCCTGTGCCTATTTCGATTAAGCACGTTTCTATATTTTGAAGAACAATAATTTCTTAACAAACTTAATCTCTTCATATCTATAGGTATAATTCCTTTAATCATTTAGCCGTTTTTACTTTACAATTAGAACTGTGATTAACTAAAGTCACTTCTAAATCCCATACAACATTATCGTCTCTGTGTTACACGTTGGAATTCACGTAGAACTGTTTTTCTTTTTCTTTCCTTTAAATATGATACGAGAGCAAAATTTTAAGTAATCTGCCTAGCCATGAAAAATCAAGGTATCTAACGTGTTTCGTGTTGAGAAGTAGCTGTGATATTTCTAAGAGTCTGTTAAAAGTTTGGTCTGTTTTGTGTAATATTTGAGTTGCTGAAAATTTTAAGTTTATAAACTTGTATGAAACTGGAACTGATAGAGTTTTTGACAACAGAAGGAAACGGAGCTCAAAATTTATGAAAAGATGATCGCCGTTTATGGGAAAATCAAATATATTTTCAAGTAAGATATAGTTCAAAACAGTTGTGATGGGGTAGAGAATCGACTGAAAGTGTGATGAAATTGTGAGAAAAATTACGAAATTGGTATTGACAGACAGATGATTAGAAGTCTCTACTATTACAAGAGAAGTTAATGTATCTGAAACAACTGTTTCAAAATTCTTGCACGAAGATTTAGTTATGAGGACGTTGCCTGCTCGGTGAATTCCAAGACTACTTACCCCTAAAGTGGGTTGTTAAAGTGTTCGTTAGAAATTACACACACGAATAACTATACCACTTTTAATATTCTTTATTTAACGCAACGGATTACAGACATAAAATTAAATGTGCGGATTAGCTACTATACTATTACAAGTGCGGATCGAATAGGTCTTGTTAATCAGCATACATATGAGCGTTTGTGAATCTGACACTTGGCTCGTGAAACACTAAAGGTGAATGCTTCAGTAAGTATGAGACTAATGCTAAACACGTGGGAATCTGACCCGTCGTGTGCCGGACGACCAAAGTGGTTCGTTGGGCTAAGACCTAGTACGCAATGAATCCTTAAGCTCATCGCTTCCGTATATATACAATGTTCATACAATTACATAAGATTTCCTATTCTAGTCACAATAATGGCATTGTATCTACAAGACGAAGGGTCGACACACTAACACTAGCGCGCACAAGAGTGGGAGATTTATGATGCACCCACTAGACATTCACTCTCGATTTTTAAAGCTGCAGTTTTACTGCCGTATTGCTCGTCCACTTTAGCTTCTTATTTAGAAAAATGTTCGTCAGATTTGAGAATTCCTTTTCACTTTTGTTTGCAGGAACTCGTGGACGTTTAGAGAGTTTCTCTCTTTTGTATTCCGCCGTACAAATCACTTTTTGACATTAGGCGTTTTTACTGCTTTAGCTCGAAAGTTTCCAAATGGCACTTAAGCTAACTGCTCGTACTTCGAGAATTTTTATTGCACGCACTGTTTAATTTTATGGGCGAGTTTCCTCTTCTTGGCAACGATCTTTTATGATTTATTGCTCCGCTACACCCCGGAGCAAAAACTGTGTCGAAGAGACCTTTCCCAAGAACATTGGAATTATTTAAAAAGAGATAGAAGCCTGGAACACTGGGATGTATTATTGGGACCCTCCCACCAAACAAGAGTCAATGCAGTAGAAGCATAAGGGCATCCAACCAAAAAAGCAAGGACGCAAAACTCTTCAGGAAAGTTAGTGGTAACAAATTTTTGGGATGTAAACGGTATCTTGCTTATTGAGTATATGCAAAAGGGTGCTTTAATAAACGGTAAGAAATATTTTACAACAATAAAAAATTTGGAAAAGGCCTAGGAGAAAAAGCACCCACATTCTTACAGAAACAAACGTCTACTCATAAGGTACGCAAGTTTCATTCCCAAAAACGGAAAGTGCAGAGTTTTACTTCCAATATCGTTAAAGAATTCAAATTTAAAATGGTTTTATTAAATTTTTAGATGAAATTAAAATCCATAGTAGGTACTGAATTACATGCCGGAATGAGATACATTATGAGCAAAGCCATCTAGGTATTATTCTAGATGGCAATGGAATGCGACTTCAGCTGTCAAATTTTATATAACCGTTTCAAATTAATATGCAAGAAGAAACTATAACTTTAAGTATAACCGTATAGGGCGATGGCAAACTTGATCTTCGATATTCTATATACCATGCGTTCTTTTTAAAAGTATACATAGGGGATACTCGTATGTATACTAAAAGAAAAATTCCCTTATTTTTGCCACATTATGCTACTTGTTTTAAATTAAAACTCTTAAAATTGAGGTTTGCTATATAATTGGTTGCCTACATGTAGGGTAAAACAATAAAAAATAAGGAAATTTGTCTTTGTACATACATACGAGTATCCCCTATGTATACTTTAAAAAAAACGCATGGTATGTCGAAACGGGCTACTTTTAATTAAGTAATTTTGAGTAGCACACCACTTTAAAAGTTCGTGCCAGAAATACGTTACACTGTTCGACCCCATTGCACAGCATGTAAAAGATTCGTGACTGGGGTTGAAACATCTTAGCCTCAGGAAAAATAGTAGGGGTTCAACAAAGTGATTATAAAAGTCTGTAGATACAATACTTGGTATTCTCTGTTAACATATGGTACATTAACAAGCAACTCATTGCTATGGAGACTGTTCTTGTCATTAATAATAATTATAAATCGCCATAATAAATGCTTTCAGTGTGACATTATTTTTGTATTCATATGTAGTTCAATATGTTTTTAGAGGTAATATAATAAGTAGTATGCTTAATTTATTATCGATGATTTTTTGATGAATATTATGAGTTCTAATCCCAACGCTGAAAATCAAACGAGTCCGCAGGACTGCATTGAAAATATAACGATGGTATTATACCGGTTATACAAAGGTTTGTATATCGATATCGCCATAGTTACTGAAATAATTGTTGTAATGCATGGAGACTCAGGAAAATTAAGCATTTTTATTGGTTTCTCACCTCATGAATGGTATAGTCATAAAAATAACATCAGTCTACCCAACAGTACAGCTTTGTAACAAAAGAAATGTTTTTTAGGCGCCCGTTGTGAAAATTATGCATTGCTGTACAATTTTTCGCTCGGAAAGTACTTCTTTACAGGACCAGTCCGGAAAATTGGCGTTTTGATTGGTTTGAAATATTTGTTGACTGTGGTTAGTAAGAAACTCAATTACAGATATCCCTAAATTTTTACAAAGCCATAATGCTTTTTTGTTATTGCACTGTTTCAATATTTAGGTGAAAATAAGAAAAAACACAGGTGCCTAAAGAATGTTGTACGTAACTCGTCCCTATACATGGCTTGTAGGCTTTTACGTCTCGTCTTCGGCATCCGCCTGAAATGTCCCTATGCGTCCTGTAAAGATAGTATTTCCGTACTTGTTACGTGAACTACTTTTTTCACCAATCGGATGAAAAATTACACAGGTCTGCGACCAAATTTTTTTCTTTAAAATAATGGGTGATTCTTATGTATTTTGGTGCGCTGAGTTCGGAAATGCCCTCAGTTTTTTCCCAGCACGTAAGCATTTTCTGCAAAATGTGGGATTGCCTACCTTAAGGCGTATATTTATGAATATGCCGAAAAACGTTGTTTTTCCTATTCGGCTTCATAGTTTTATATTAGAAACTATGAAATATGATAAAAATTAGTATATTTAACAGTATTAGTCAGCGTATGAATCATGGAAACTCATTACCTTAATAGTATGCAATTAAGGTTTATCGCTTTTCTTCGGTGTTTTCAGATTCCAATGTTACTGTAATAAATGTTTTTGTTATTAAAAGTACATAAATAAATAGGAGAAATTCTTTCTGGTAATTAGCGTAATTGTGGTAAACATTATTGACAAATGAAACCTGGATTTTCCCATTGCCCTATATATACCCCTCGTAGTCCTTCGATTTGTTCATTTCAATTTAAATATTCTTAAAGTGTCTTTCAAAATGTCTTCAAGAGCTTGTGTTAATAATCCTGATAGTTTCTGTTACATTTGTGGCGAACTTGTATTAAAAAAACAATCTCGAAGTATTACGGAGTTTATTAAAAAAGTGTACTTTGCCTATTTTGGTGTGAAGATCGGAGATCAAGAAAAATCTTGGTCCCCTCATGGAGTGTGTTCAGGCTGTGTTGAAGGACTTCGCATGGGGTCTAAAGGAAAGGTGAAATCTTTTCGTTTTGGGGTGCCTATGATTTGGAGAGAGCCGAGAAACCACGGCGATGACTGCTACTTTTGTTCTTGCAACATACAAGGGTACAATGCCAAAAATAAAAAAGATATATGTTACCCAAACATGCAATCTGCACTTCGGCCTGTGCCTCATGGACCCGGTATTCCAGTACCAGTGCCCCCACACAATTTTGACGATTTGCCAGAGTCATCAGAGAGCGAGTCAGAGCAGTTGGATGATGAGTTTCAAGTCGAAGACTGTGGACCCCAACAGTTTTCACAAGAAGAATTAAACGACCTCGTTCGTGATTTAGGGCTTTCTAAAGAATCTGCTGCATTACTGGGCTCTAGACTTCAAGAAAAGAACTTGTTGAGATTTGGAACTTCATTCTCTTGGTACAGAAGCAGAGAAAAACAATTTGAGTCAAATTTTTCTCAAGATGGTGAACTTGTATATTGTTCTGATGTTCCCAAGTTGATGTCAATGTTTAACATTCAACATGTGTCAGATGAATGGAGGCTTTTTATTGACTCGTCAAAAAGAAGTTTAAAAGCAGTTTTGCTACACAACGGCAATAAATACGCTTCTGTACCCGTGGGGCATTCTGTGCATCTAAAAGAAAAGTATGACAACATGGCTTTTATCCTTGATAAATTGAAATATAAGGAGTTTGGATGGCCTATCTGTGGTGATCTCAAAGTCATCTCTATGGTGCTTGGACAACAAGGTGGCTATACGAAATTTCCCTGTTTCCTATGTGAGTGGGATAGCCGGGCAAAAGCACAGCACTGGAGCCAAAAAGTGTGGCCAACGAGAACTTTGAAGGTTGGAGAAAAAAATGTTCACTTTGAGTCTTTGGTTGATCCCAAAAAAGTGCTTTTACCCCCACTTCACATCAAGCTTGGACTGATGAAGCAGTTTGTCAAGGCATTGCCAAAAGATGGCGAAACGTTCAAATACCTTGAAAAGAAATTCCCGGGACTGTCTGAGGCAAAGTTCAAGGAGGGTGTTTTTGTTGGCCCGGACATTCGGAAACTAATGAAAGACAATCAGTTTGAAAAGGTGATGAAAAAAGCTGAGAAAGAGGCGTGGATATAATTTAAAGAAGTTGTGACTAAGTTTTTGGGGAACAATAAGGACCCGGATTATGAAGAAATTGTAAATAAAATGTTGAAATGTTTTAAAACCTCGGGGTGCTCCATGAGCTTGAAACTTCACTTTTTGAACTCCCATTTGAGTTATTTCCCAGAAAACCTTGGTGCCGTAAGTGAAGAGCAGGGCGAGAGGTTCCACCAAGACATCAAAGAAATGGAACGGAGGTACCAAGGACGATGGGATGTGAATATGGTGGGAGACTACTGTTGGATGCTTCATTGAGAACTTCCAGACATCCCACACAAACGGAAAAGCTCAAAACGGAGTTTTGGGGGAAAAAGATGTAGATATTATAAAGAATTATAAATCCTTATTGTATATACTACATATTATTTTTATCAAATTGTATTTAAAAATGTAAATAAACCACTAGTAATATATTTTGTCGTCGACTAGCATCACAATGCCATCTTTAATGTAGGGAAAATCATGCATAAACACCTACTTTATGGCACGAATGCCATAAAGTTGTCATAACAACAAAATAAACACAAAGATCAATCAGATTTATTTATATTAATATGAATACTACAATTGAAATTTCCTGATATTGTGATACCCGACATAGATGTATTAGCGGTAGAAAGCACACCATTACTCGTTGAAGAAACATTGCTAATCTGTCCACTAGCAGCTCCAAGGGTTCGGGCAATCTTGTTTTTATTTTCTCGCGAATCTGCAATATATCCCTCAGCAACTGCATCACTCTTCCAATCTCCATGTCTTTTGAGGGTTCTAATATCAGCACCGCTATCTGCTAAAATCGTAGCGGATGTTCTCCGAAAGGAGTGACCCGTATACTCAGTAGCATTCGAAATTTTCAGATACGTGGCGATCTTTCGAGGAATCTGGCCAAATGTGTTAATGCCAACCGGATTGCATGTACATCTTCCGCAATTATAGAATAAAAAGAACTTCTCAATTTTCACATGTTTTGGTCTTAAACTAATGTACTTTTTAATAAGATCAGTATAATTCACTGCGCCATCATCATTCAAAATTGTAAATATCCTAGTCCTGTGAGTTTTTGTGTCCCTGATATAAACAACCAGCACAGAGCCTTCCTCCTTAACATCACCAACGCATAAATTATGAAACTCTGCACGTCGACAAGCCCCAAACAAACCAAAAATTGCAACCACCTATAAATAACATTAGTATGACAGAAACTGTAATAAACTTTGACATTTAAAAAACAAATCGTACCTTCATAAGCAAGTACTTGTCATTTGGCGCATTTACAAAAAAATGTATTAATTGTTCCTTTGAAAACACTGCAGACTTCTCTGGTGTATAACCAACCGAATAGTTCTTCAGGAAGGCAGTAAGTTTAGGAAAATTACTAATGTCAATATTGTCCTTTATTCGTAACATGCATTTCAACTTCGAGAACAGACACCATAACGATGAAGACTTGTAAATCTTCGACTAAAAATAAGGTACGATGAATTGGTAGCTAATATATCTAACTCAAAATGCAAATAACTTACCTGATCTAAAAAATACGCAAGCACAACCTTTTCTGTAACTATCTCCGTATTTTTGGCTCTTAGCCATTGCCAAAACTTGTCATACTCTTTCTTATAAATCTCTTCCGACTTTTTAGGAATCAGACTCAGCTCAGCTTCTGCAGCTTTTTTAAGAATTTCATCACTTATTAATAAAGGCTCGTGACAATCATTCATTTTGGCCGAAAATATGTTTGCTAAACAAAAATTGTTACCGTAAGCATAAACAATAGCTTAGCAACCACATTATCATAGCAACAACTACGTCATAGTTTTGTATACATGAACTGCTTTTAAAAAATAGCAGAAATTAATTTCTTTCGAAATTATTATGTTAGTCGACGACAAAATAGTATATGAAACTCGTTTATAATAGAGGATTATGGTATTCGTGAAATTAGCGCATTCGCTTCGCTCATGCGCTAAAATTCACTCATACCATAATCCTCTGAATTATAAACTAATTTCATAATGTACTATTTTTTTATTTCAAAATGCATTTTTACCTATATGTACTGCGGGTTTTGCATAACTTTCTTTTTCATTTTGCGGAAAATCCCTACGTGCTGGAGAAAAACTGAGGTCATATTTGGACTCAGCGCACCAAAATACATACGATTCACCCATTACGGTAAAAAAAAATCAAAAAATTTCAATTTGCAGGCCTGTGTTATACTTTTCCGGAGTGTTTTGCAGGCCATAAAATGTTTCATTCCGATATGTTTACTTCGTAGTTAAACCACAAATCATAACATTACGCAAGTGTACTCGTAGGCCGGCAAAAACATAACGTAGCTAGTTATAATTTGTTGTGTTTATTCCAATTAGAGAAGAAGAATGGTATGCGTCACACGTAGGAAAAGTAAGTTTTCCCACCGACTATAGAAATATATCTCTTTTTTACTAGTTACACAATATACAATTTTTATTTTCAAAGAGTAAATATTTGTTTTAATTGTAGTATGATCAAAAATTCTTTGGATCGCGGTTGTTGTAATATTTTAAAAGCCATTTATGAAATTATTTACTTCTATTATTTATATGTATGTTATATGAGGTGTTACCTGCGGATCGGACCACTACGTGGTAAGAGCAAAGAGACTTTTCCCACCTTTTAAAAATTATTCTTATAACATAAACACAACAGAATCGAGAACAGCAATTGTAAATTATATAAAATATAATTTAGAGAGTTTAGCATACGATAGTGTTCAGGATTTATACCAACGGAGATTAGATAATAAATTAACAGATGATATGAACATTCCTTTTGGGGATATATACGATAACATAATAAAAAGTATTCATCAAGCAGCAACTGAGGCTTCAGGAACAAGACCTAATAATACAACTAGCAAAAAGATATGGTCGACAGAGGAAATTCAAGAACTGGTTAAAAAGAAGAAATTGCTGTATCTGCGATGGTTAAATACTAGAAAACAGGAAGACAAAGAAAAGTACAATGAACTTAAAAGACAAACTAGAAGAGTAATAATAACCAAAAAGAATAAAATCTGGGACAGGAAATGTCAAGCGATAAATACGTACATAGGAGGAAGGAAACGTTTTGAGACTTGGAAATTTATCAAGAATGTTAAAAGTGATAATTGAGAAACACCTATTTTACAAACAATTTCAGAAGAAAGGTAGGTAGAGCATTATCAAAAACTGCTAACAGAATCGAGGACCAAATATGCAAACTAAGATTACTCACCGATACAAATAAACGTAGGGTGAAGCAATACAGGTGGAAGAAAATACAGTAGTGAAAGCCATAAAATGGAAGATCCTGTTGATCAGAGGGAATTTACGCTGAACTCCTTACAGTTGGTACAACAAAATTGTTCACGATGCTAACACATATGATTAATTAATGTTTAAATGGGCAAGAGATCCCCGAAAACTGGTAAGTTGCTTACATTTCATCAGTACATAAAAAACTAAATAAATAAGATTGCAACAAATACCGGGGGATATCAGTGACAAGCGTCATGAGCAGATTATACGGACGCATATTGAGAGAAGTAATAGAGAAAGATTATCAGGATCAAGAAGAGCAGAGTGGGCTTAGGACCGGCAGATCTTATTTAGACAACATATTTACAATAAAACGAATATTAGAAGAAAGGATAGCCGTTAACCAAGAAGTACATCTATTTTCTATGCCAGTTTGTTGGGCGATCTTTCGAACAGATGTATGGACTTTTTCAATAACGCTTGCACAAACTTCCAGACTCTTGTGTTCGTTCGTGGCACTTTTGCGCCTTCCAGATTTCGGTCGATCTTTTACAGAGCCCGTCTGTTGATACCGATATACCAAATCACTGTTTTTGAAACAGTTGATTTGGCGATCGGTGGACGATCTGGATGAGTATCATTGAATAAGTGAGCAACTTCTTGGTATGACCTTGTTTTATCGCCATACTCTCGTAGTATATGGATATATATTCTTTCTTTTTCGGACAGAGACATGTAGATACTAGTGATGGGCTTATTCGAATGAAAAATAACCGATTATCCGGTTATTGAAATAACCTATGTAACTCGGTTTTCGTTCCAAGTATTCGAATGAAAAATAACCTCATGCTGATACGTACTACGCTTTGAATATAAAACCTCTATTCAAAGGTACTACGTGCTATATCTCAGCGACCTACGCAGTGCTCAAAATTCTGTAAATATAAATACGTCATAACTCATAAACAAAGCAGGTTGTACTGAAAACACCATTTGGTTATCGCGTACCTACCTCCTATCATAAAAAATATCTAATTCTGGGGACCTGAAACCTGAACGCCTAAAAACTGCAAACGCATCAAGCTATAAAACAATTTTTTATTTGCTTACATCTTACATCTCCAAATGATCAAAACAAGAGGCGGCGCCTTTAACCCGCCCGATCGATAAAGATAAACGTTTTACGACTGTTTTTATTGCGATTAGCAAGCGGTCCGCATATTTTTTTCTTTCTACACTTCTTAATAAATACCTCTTAATTTCCAATACATAACACATAATGTACGGTCGGCGCCTTAGAAATCGGGCACTACACACTATTATGATATATTTTGCATGTATTTTTTAAGTGTATAAACTGGGTTTTTACAGTTATTATGGTTTTAATTGTGACGTCAGATTGTTTATTGTTTGTCAATTATGAAATGCCATCTCACATTAATGAAGTAACCGGAGCAATAATACTCCAAAGACTAGAAGAACATATTACGTGTCCCGATTTCTAAGGCGCCGACCGTACATATTATGTTTTGGTTCCTCTGCTATCTGCAAGTTACGATGCCGATGCAGATGAGGGTGAACCGATGTCGATGCAGATGACGGGGAACCGGCAACCGGCAAACCGGCTGACTTAATCGAAACGAATCGAGAGCAAAAATTTATTCGAATGATTATTCAAATAATCATTCGGTTATTAATATCATTCGAATGCAAATAAGTCGGTTATGAAAATTGTCCGGTTATGGCCATCACTAGTAGATACTGAACTAAGATATTTTATATCTATGTGTTTATTCAGTACAATTACAACTTAGGGCCAATTCTACAAACGGATAAAGTTATCCGGAGAATAAATACCCTAGAAGCGATTGTTGTAACAAAGAAAACTATGACAATTATACCTCGGATATCTTATTCTAGGTATTGTAGAACCGGCCCTTAATTATGCCAGAATGACAATGCACTAAAAATAATAATGTTTGTCTCCATGACGCAAAGGCTCCTACAGACATTATGCCAACTAACACAGTTATTACGCAGAATGGTTAACAAACATGTCCGATCCGCTTGAAATGTTAAAAAAGAATGAATAATTTTTTATACTAAAAAAATGAAAATAAAGTATTGTGTATGTTTCTTTGATAAAATTTTAATTTCATTTACAATAATAATTAATTAATTAATTAAATCAAATAAATTATTTATTATTTCGAACCTGGACCACTTGTTAGTTTTTCTCAAAAATAGCGAAACATTTCAGTTTTTGCTATTTCAGCGTCATCTACAAAGATTTAAAAAAGAATTTCAGACAAAACTTACCTAATTTTTAGCGTAGAATGCGAATCTACAATCAAAAGTGGGGGTTCCTATTTAGAATTTTAAAGTTGCTCTCCGCTCCACCCACAGGGGTGGGACGAGGGGTCAATTTTGGTATGAAGCTTTTTAAAAAATATCAAATCCGTGTTTCTTCGTTTCCCGATCAAAAGCACATTTTTAGAGATATTCACCCATTTCCAGACTTTTAGGACACCCGGTATTTATGTCATTGATATTTTTCACGATTGTAATAAAAGTAAATTTTCTTATAAAACAACTACATTTTAATAACCACTATTTCCAATTCAGTAATATGATTTGGGTATAAAAATGTTATGATCTTTTTACAACATTTTTAAATACAATCTGGCCATCTTTGAAAGATGTCATATAAATGTGAATGGCATAAAATAATAGAAATACATAATTCCATAGATGACTTTTTAATTCCACAGCAACCAATCATATACAGGGTGTCCCACCTAGACGGGCCATAGCGTGACTGTCATGTTAAATAAACACAGAGGGTCAACTACGCCTGATCATAGTTTTTGCGCTCATAATGTCTCGTATTTTTGTTTCACATGCAACGTCAACTGACAATTTTGACGTTTGTTGCATTTTGCTGTGAGAATTTCTGAACAAACATGAATATCTTTATTCAACAGAGGAGAAAATCCAAATAGTCACTTGGGATCTTGGTGGTAATAGTTTAGGAAAGACTGCAGAACTATTCAGTATGTTCTACGAAAATCGGCCAATTCCCAACAGATTTTTAATAAAAAATGTAGGTATACCAAGATCTCGTATACCATGAGATAAAAAAAAAGATTCTGAGCAGGCCTTGATATGTGTTATACGTTTGGCATTACTGAAGTGTATTGTCAGTCTATGTCAAATTCGAAATTTGCGGGTTAAGTTTTACGTCAGTCTGTGTCAAACAACAAACAAAACCTAACCTTTTAATCTCGAATTTGACATAGACTGACAATACACTTCAGTACTGCCAAACGTATAACACATATCAAGGCCTGCTCAGAATCTTTTTATTTTATTTCATGGTATAAGGCACAACGTTAGTTCTTTGTGTTGTAAGTTAGAAAATTAACACAAAGTGAGAATTGAAAACAAACAATTGTTAATGCTCAGAACATGCAACATTAGAACATTAAATCGCCAAACTTTACAGGTCACCTGGTATTTAATCTTTTTCACTGTCTCTGTATACTGTGTAATAATATGGATATGGTACTACATACAATAGGCGCACATCTTAATTAATAGATGGTTTTCACTTTTATAATAATTTGATAATTATACAGATTGGTGGGGGATAATGTCAGTATAGGCAGCCAAGTGAGCTAGATTACAGTTTATGCGCTTTATATGCATTAGACAGAAGTAAACATATACGACTTAAAATCTAGTATCCTAGGATGCAGTGTTTTCTAAAAACAAAACACCTTGATTCTGCGGGTACTAGATGCTAATTGCATGTTAGTTTATATCTGTCTAACGCATACAAAGCCCATAAACTGTATTCTAGTTCATTTGAATTTGTATGTTCACATTATCCACCACCGTTATGTATACATACACACGTGGATTTGAAAGCAAATAAACAGGTTCCATAGTATAGAATTTTTGGTTGCAAGGTTTTAAAACCCACACACTAGTTACTCTATATCACCGAATACCATTTTCAAATCACCGAGTATATATAATAATTACAGTATTGAAGATTCATAATTATAAATAAGCGCAGTGCGAACGAACTAGAAAGAGTTTTAGTGGGATGTCCAGCTGTATTTTTTTGTTGTTAAAATACAAAGCAGGTTCAAGTACTACATGGTGTTATATTAGGTGAACTTAAAAATATCATTAACCAAGTATAAACTTACTAAATAGTAAATCAAAGAACAACGTGAAAATTAATATTCAGAATGATGGTTCCTTAAACTGTTACTGCGACCGTTATAATATAAAGGATTGAAGGACACAGGGGCTATATCAAAACACAGTACGTTGACACGAGCAACTTTTCTGTAATGCAGTCAGCTGTAAATACCGTAATCAATAAAATGAGACGTGGCTACCCAATATTTAAAAAACGACATCACTGAAATAGATAATATGTCCATTTACTGGGTGAACAAACAGCTTTACAAAATTATCTACTTTGATTTAATTTTCGTTGGAACAGTCTTATAACTGTTGGCAACTATGACAAAGTTCTATAAAAATTTACAAATCGAAATGGAAATGATAAATAGAATTACTACTTATAAATAAATATATGTTCCAATCGAAATGATATTTTGTTATTTTTATTTTTAAGTCGCTTCAAATCAAATACTATATAATATTATTCTAAAAATGAGCTATTTTTATATCAAATAATAGTATATTATACATCAAGGTAGCGAAGCGCAGTATTATAACCTGAGCGCATATTAGATACTGAGCGCGTAGCGCGAAGTATCTAAAGCGCGAAGGTTATAAGACGATTCGCTACCGTGGTGTATATACTATTTTTTGCACTACCAAACGGCTTAATACCTAAATTCCCAACAAATTTCGAAAATATTTTAACTGTCAACCTGACAATACAGCTCTTTAAAACATCAAAATTAAAATAGTTACATTTGGTAACTTAGCAATTTATTAGTTACCACGGTGAAAATTGTTTATTTTACTTTATCTCCCTTGGTGGAGAAAATCAACTTCACGACCTAAAGATAGGCCAATAACGGTGCGTTCTGAGACTAGTAGTGCAAAAAATATATTACATGGAAAATAATTTACTTTATATTAAACAACTTAATATAAAACTACATATATCACAATTTGTTTTCCTTTCCAATTACTATGTTATTTGTAATTAAATTCACTTTTTTATCTTCGTCTTCATCAACATCGTCCACCACTCGATGTAAATATAGCCATCTAAAACAAAATATTGTAAAATTTTTTTTTTCAATTATTCTGATCTGATGTTATTGTAACAGCAGGGCAGGGCGGTGCTACTACTAGAAACCTTTGTTTTGTAAAGCTATCTTGGTTTTGGTTTGTTAAAACGATCAAAGTGATTCCTTCAAACTGTAATAGTAATTTACGATGCAAGTAACGTTATCAAGCTTTTTACATCACGAAAGAATAGTTTGAATGAACGAGCTACTTTAGGAGCGAGTTCTTTAAAATTCTCAAGTAATGTAGAAAGCAAATAACGTTACGTATATCGTAACACGGTTTGTTTTATCCTAAAATACTAATCTTTAAAAAAAGTAGGAAAAATTGTTATTAATGACACTTATAACAGCGAGACATATATCCGCTATGGCTGTGATGGTCTCACTAGTAAGATAAAAACCATAAGTGACTCAATACTGTATTGTTGGTGGCACTGTCAGGTTATGTTAAATTCGAGATTAGCAGGTTAAGTAGGCTGACAGTGCCACCAATAATACACGTCAGTACTGCCAACGTGTGATTAAATGCTAATGAAGTATCGGTAAGTTATTTTTTTTAACAACACTAGTGCTGTTAAATGCATCTTAACGCAACTCGTTGCTAAGGAGTTATTATCAAAGTAACATAATAGGATAAAATAAAAAATAATATGCATAGTATGATTAAGAAATCAGGAGATTATTGTAGCTTTTATAAAGCAAACGAACGAAAACATCTGATAAATAAGACGAAAAAATGTCATTATTCCCTGAACTTTGAATTGAACTCCAAAACTTTCGTTGTTGCCGAGCCAACTAGATTTTTGATTAATCGCTTTCTGCAGCGACACTGATTTGCACTTTAGGGTAGATTTTAGTAAGAATCCTATAATTTTCAAAAAATTACAAAGACAATACGTTTTAACTTGAAATCTTATCATCCAAACGGATGTAACATTTTTCTTTTATTAATTTCTGTTTAAAGATAAAAACCATTATTAAAAAAGAACAAGTCGTGCCGGTTTATTGCTACACATCCCGAATGTCCTTGCCAAAATTTCTTTACATTTACATTGTTCATGTACTTACATAAAGATTACGACTGCGGGTATTGTTAAGACGCCGCCTAATAGGAAAAACGATCCAGGAAATACCTTAATTGTCGCTTTATAAAGTGCGCTGTACATAGGACCATAGATTAATGGCATAAGTGCTTCGGACATTCCAAACATAGAATTCATTTTACCTATAAATAAACCTTATTATTTAAACTTTTATATGTGTAACATATAGTTTAAATCAATCACAATGTAAATTAATATGTAAACTAAAACAAGTAAATTAACAAAGTATGTACAGTGCTTTCGTAAAGTAGTGGATAAATTCGTTAAACATTCAAGGAATAACTTTTGGAAAAAAACGCATACAGGGTGACCCGCGTAGCAGGTATGACGTCATCGATGTTTTCTTTAAATGGCAACCCCCTTTTTTATTGCGGAATTTGAAAGAACACATTTTTTACTTACGCTAAGGTAATTTTTGCTTATAGGCCACATGACCAAAAATTAAGAAAAACATTTTAAGTTTGCAAAATATTAAATTTTATTTTAAGAAGTATGATTTTACGCTTCTATCAATGACAGCAATCAATAAAAAACATGTCGGTCGTTTTAGTTACTGTCAGGCAGACAACGGTGCACAATTTGTACATTTGTACATTGCAATTAAATTTAGTATTTTGCAATCTTCATTTTTTTTTCTTAATTTTTGATCATCTGACCTATACTCAAAAATCAGCTTAACGTAAATAAAAGGATGATTTTTTTTCAAATTCCGTAGTAAAAAAAGGGGGACGTCATACCTCTTACACGGGTTACCTTATATGTATAGATTTTATTTGAAACATGCGCAAATAAAAATAAAAATCGACGGGTCCGAGGGTTTTTTCCAAAAGTTACTCCTTAAGTTTTTAACGAATTTATCCACTAATTTACGAAAGCACTGTATAATAATAAAATTCACCTAATTCATCTCCTGTAACGAGTTTCGATATGATTGACCTCATTGCAATAAATGCGGTTCCGTTAAATACTTCAATTAAAGTACCTGAAATATGTTTGTTTATTATTGTTAAAAGTCACAACGATTTACTAGTCGAAGTTACCTAAGTAAAATATCATGGTATTTGGTGCAAATGCATAAATTATACATCCACATATTTTGCTAACACTAGAAATCAGGCCAAGCATAGCATCGTCCAGCTTCAGATACTTCGAAAAGAAAGCTAAGGCAAAAGTGCAACCTGAAAATATACTAATTGTAAAAATAAAAATATACAAATTGTTTTTTCTTACCTAGTAAATGCGCTACGCAGGAATATGTAAAAAATATACTAAAATCGACCTCATTCCAGTGTAACTTATACCGTGTATATAAATACAAGACGTTCATTTCCCCTAAAAGTAATAAATCAACGGTTTAACGTTGCTCATTGTAACTGCATAGAAACAGATAAACCAATTACAGCAAAACCACGTATTCATTAGTTTGTAACTATTTTTAAATTACTTTAATTAGATTTTGTAGTACTATTCATTTAGATTTCAATCGGTACACAAGGTGGTTTTTAAGTACGTTTCTAAAATCAAGGATGTGATACCTTGAATTATTTCGAGAAGAAAAGCTTAGGCCTAACTGGCTTAGTTTTCAAAATACAGAGAGATCAAGCTTTCAATTTCGGGCTTTTATGAAACACCAGAGAGTTCATAAAAACTACAAAGCAGCTTTTATATAATTTTGTTGTTTCTAATGATTTTTGTTCTCAAAGGACCGTATGCATCTGCAGTGTATCTTGTAAAAGTGCTAAGCTAAAATAGTTATTGACATCGTTATTAACGGAGTTCGTGGAACTAATATAAATTTAGAAGATGATTCAGTTGATTATTTTGTGAGCACAATTTTGTAAACACTTATTGGGTCCCAATTTAATTAATAATGGTTGCGCGATAAAAATTGAAAAATATTTTACTAGAAAACAGTTTAATAACAAACCGTGTACTATGTCTGGCACGTGAGAATGCTATTTTAATATATAAGTTGTAGACAGATGATAACATCTCCCTATAAATAAATAAGTACGATAAAGCATACAAGGCAAATACGTTTGTTTGCTAATTTAACGAAAGAAATACATATGCAGGAATTTATTTATTAGATTATAAAATGGTTAAAATCCAAAAAGAAAATATTGCTGTAGGTCGTATATTACTAATAACAAACATAGAGAGGCGATTTCAATATTGCTGAAGGATGTGATTCACTGAGGAAGTGAGCCACTAAAAATAAAAATTTGTTTTAGCCACGTCGATTATTATTTCTTCGCGAAGGAGGTGCTAAAATAAATAGTAGCAACTTATCTCTTTTCGAGGTACTCTTCTTACTTAGATAATGACAGTGGTAAAATAAACTCGTTATTCAAATAAAAAGGTTTTCATTTATGTGCAGTTGGAACAGTTTATTATAATTAAATAAAAAGATATTTAGAAATTAATATAGATTAATTTTTTTCTGATCTATAATAAACGCGCTTCTATTTGTGAAAGTGCAGTCTGAAAATATTTTACGTGAAAAACGTCAAAACTCTAATGAAATGTTAAATGACTAACGAGAAATATTATAAAGAGTATAAAAATAAAATTTACCGTGTATAGGTCCTATGATCAACATGGCTAGAATCATAATGAGGTAAACCTTCTTCTTTCTATTTGCTTCTCCTGGTTTGAAGACTACTTTCAACGTATTCGAGATGTGTTTCAAATCAAAAAAGTCTTTAAAGAATCCTACATCTTTACTTCTCTTCTGGCGTCCAGTTTTATCTTCTTTCACCATACAAACTCCATAAAAAATTCCCATTATATACATACTTAATGCAAGCGAAAATACTCCATAAAAACCAATGAGTGTGTATATTACACCACTGAGAGCGTTTCCAACAGTTAAACTTATGTTGAAAAGCACGTGAATAACACCTATTCGTAAAGTTCTTGTTTCCACGCTGGACATAGCACATACAAAAGTAAAAGCTCCCAAAAACATCACATTCCACCCCCCTGTTAGAGCAGTGGGTAGTGCTTCTGTAGCTACATTTACCTCCATTGGCAGTTCGTAGAAAAAATAAGTACACAATAAAAATCCTACACTAGTAAAAACTTCACCGACCATTGGCAATAGTATACAAGTCTTTCTGCGTTTGTACCGGTCACTCCAGGATCCCAAAAATGGTAGCAATATAACCGGGAAAACACTTTGTACTACATTTTTCCATACATAGGCAGATGCAACTAGTCTTTGAACGGCCACTTCGTCGCTTTGGTTGTATCCAGATGAGTTTCGTTCTGCGAGAGCATCACAAATATTGGTGTCCAACTTTAAGTTAACCCGACAGGCCTTTTCTAGGTTTAGATTTTGAGTTGTCAGGCTTGCCATTATATTTGGTAGAACAAAGCAGACCATCATAGGTTCCACGGTTATGTTCGAAATTGCGAAACGAATTTTTTGAGGAAAACTTAGATCCTTTAGCTGTTTCGTTGGCTTAACGCAACCATTTATGGGCTTTTCCTTTTCATCTATAGATTTATAAAACATGATTAGAATAAACAGAAGCAACTTTTCTAGAGTAAAATAAAATGATTGTGTCAACAGATGCATTCCACTAATTCGCCATAGCAATATACTATGGCATATTATTTCAAAGTTCCTTAAAGTCTATTCATGGGTTCCCTGGAATTATCGCTAAGTAGATTTTTACAATTATCTATTAAAAAAATAAGAGAAATCAAAATAAGGCGACTGTAGGTGTTTGTATAAAGACTGTAAACGTTGAGTATATACACTGAAAAACAAAAAAGTGGGACACTATTAATATTGTTATAATTTTGAAACAGTCTGAGACACTAGCCGTAAATTATTATTTGTTTACAATAATGCAGTAACAGTAAAACATAAAAACAACAAATTCAAGATGTTAATCAACATAAATTATATGTATTAATAAATAAATAAATAAATAAATGTGTTAAATTGAACAAATACTCCAAAATGGACACTAGCCAGATCTACTCGTATTACTATGGTAGAAATGAATATTCATGCATTTGACATAAACTGACAGAGATAACACGAAACAACAACGAAAACAACAACTTAAGAAAATATGCACATACGTCGACGTAGATGATGTTCACATTTTTGTTAAAATTTAAAGGAATGTCGAATAAAATATCAAAATGAAGACAAACTATTGTACTTTATTAAATTAGAGTAGAAAAATAAGCATTTTAAGGCACACTATCCATTTACTTTTAAGATAACTTAACTAACTGTCCCATTTTTTTTTGTTTTTTAGTGTACATTTTCAAGTGAGATTTCAAATTCTAATATTCAACGTGATTTTTTTACTTCAATACAGCACCAACATTCTTATTTTCCATGACAATTGTCTAGCTTGTTTAATTTTCTTTTGTTAATTTAAAATATATTATCTAATTCTTAGAAGCAAACTTATTAGCTAAACAGTGTTATTAAAGAAAGTTCACTGGCAGGGTTTAATATTGAAGAAATAATAGTTATTTATTGTATAAGTGTTTTAGATGGTGTGTAAACGCGAGAACGCAGATCGAGCGTTTAATTTCCTTAAGTGGATAAAACGCAACTAAACGCGAATGCAATACAACGTTTTATCCAACAGTTCAATAAATATCTAAAAAAACATACGTTTTCTATTGACAGCCATGAAAAGTCATAGTGACAATTTGGAAAGTACCGAAAGATCAAATGTTAATACGTTTTACAGTATTGAAGTGTATTGTCAGTCTAAGCCAAATTCGAGAGGTTAATAGGTTAAGTTTTGTTTGTTATTTGACACAGATTGACGCAAAACTTATCCTACAAATTTCGAATTTGGCATAGCTTGATAGTGCTACCAACAATGCAGTAGTAAGTGACATGGTTTTATTCCACTAGTGGAATAAAGTAATTTCATTATTCCACTAGTGGATAAAGTGGTACTTTAGACGGTTCATAAGTGTGGATAAAACTTCAATGATAAGGTGATTGTGGATAAAGTAGATTTTACAATCATCTAATGAGTTTGTTGGTTCAGTGAGTTAAGTGTAGCAAATTTTGCATTTTAAAGTGCTTTGTTTCCACTAAGCTAGAACTGGGATAAAAAAATTGAGTTTGAAATTAGACTTTCTATTTCGGAAAATGTTGGACAATTTGGAAAAATATTATAATTCATATATACCAGAAGTCTTTTATCTAATTTATTATATTCCATTATTTCTAGTTTTCATGCAGGCACCTGCCTATTAAAAAAGTATGCAGTTAAAAATTAATCTATAATTTGGCATAATCATAAAAACACGGTTAGTTTGTTAAAACTAAAAAAAATAATGCAAGGTAGTTTTTAAAGTGCATCAATTTAACAATAATCTATTCGACAATGGAATACAATTAACGTCGTTCTCCTCTGAAGACTGGTCTGTGGTGTAGAGTAACAAGACTGCACACAACAGATATACACACACGTGAATTGAAGGTAGCACAATGAGCCCATCGTGAAGCCTAAGTACACGTGAACTTGATTCATCCTCTACCATCAAAACAAACTAATCCCTTTTATCAGTGGCAATACGCCTTAGGGATTTACTTGAAATTTTGTTTGTTAATTTATATACTTCTTAAACTTGTTTTCGAAAGATCAATCTATTGGCGAAAACAATTGAGTAATTATTGTTTGTTTGTTTGTTTGTTAATGGACAAGGTCTAGGCATGCAGAGTACCAGGTACCTTAGACACCGACTGCTTTGGTCATATGGTCAAAGTCCTACTTAGAATTTTGCCGAGACTAAGGAGTTCCAACCCTAGCAAGGGATCTTTTACATGCTACACATCGTAGTAACATGGGTCCCACGGCTTTACATCACTTCCGAATGATGGCATTCTGTAGAAGCTTTCATCTGCATTTTTTTATTTTGAAAACCTCACCGGGACCGGGAATCGAACTCGCGACCCTTAGATCAGTAGTCAGGATGCTTACCACTGAGCTACCGACCCCGGCAAAATTGAGTAATTACTAACACACGTTATCTAATCTAGAAACAAATGTAAACTAAAATTCATTGTAATAATATTCGGCAATGGACATCTTGAAATAGCTAGTTTCAGATAACGGTTACATTTTAACCAGTAAAGTTCTAACATTTTTTAAATTTATAGTAAAAAACAAACTGCTGATATTATAAGTTGGAATTCCCTAGACAACTTCAACATTAACTGCATCTTTCAGTTAAATTAAGAAAACTAAAACACGTTTGAGACTAGATAATGTCAGAATTACCGAGTTGAAGACAAAAAAAAATGAAGATGATTGATTAAAGTGGCAATTTTCATCTCACAGAAACATGCCAGAATTTAATGTTTCAATAAAATTGGTTTATTAGTGAAATTTGAAAGAAATTGATAAACGTTAAAAAATGCAGTGTAATAAGTATCTATAATTTATGTGTTGGTATATTTGAGAAGAGTTTTGAGTTTAACGAGTTCTAGATAACTTGAACTGCTGGTGCGTGATAGTTGAAGTTTTTCTTATTTTTAAAATCAGAATAATATGTAGTTCGTTAACTTATTTAATACGTGTAAGGGACCATTTTTTAATTTTTTCTGTCAAGCAAAATAAAATGTAGAAAATAAAGTTTTAATGGAACTTAAATAATATTTTTTATATTCTTATTCTATATTTTAATAAATTAACATACTTACTATTCATCTTGTAACGTCAACACTTCACTAACACCCAACAGGACGAATGTCTGACATTAAACTGTTAACAACGTAATGGCCACATCTACTAGAACCAGTAGCTCCAAATAAATTAATTTTATCGTTCAACTAAAGTACAACCTTTCGATACTTATCTATCAACCATAATTATTTGTTTATAAAAGTACACATGCTTCTGCTGCGGTTATTCACCTGTCTGTTGCAGCAAGTATTTGAATTTTGAGATTATGAAAAGAAGTATTACTGCAAAGTGCAGCCGGCAAGTTTAAATTAAGTAAATGGCATAATCGGGCCTTAAAAGCCTCTGGAGGTAGAAGCATTATCTACTTAAGGGCAGTGCTGAAAGGAAACTGGCCAACATACATCACTTGAACTTCATTGTACAGTGAATTAATTAAAAAGTACCGCCGTAAGAAAACGCTTACATTTGTTTAGCTATTAGCGGGAATGTACATTTTCAATAAATTAAATAGATAAACTAAAAAAATATGTTATATTAATAAAATTGAATTCTCAACATCACATCACACTTTTTATATTTTATATTTCTTATCTAAAATAATATTAGTGCTGAGTTGCTGAAAAATAGTAAAGTCGAACATTTTATTCAGCAGATTGAGTAGTCGTACTTCCTGTTGTGGCTGTAACATTATGTATTTTTTCCACGACTGGGAGTAGAAGTCGGTTTCTATAGCATCAAAATTGTGACAGAAGTAAAACATTTACTCCCTAGAGACTAAATAAGACAAAAATATCCCTAAGGAGTTTTCATTATGACTGACACAACAATTATATTAAATTCGAGGTTACCTAACCTGCTAACCTAGAATTTGACATAATTCTGAGCTCTTGTCATAATGACTTACAGTGCCACCAACTTTAAAATTTACCATAGGCTACTAATTTTAAAATAATTGCAACTAAAATGTTATACAAAACATTTAAAAAATACAGGTTTTTCGTTTTAAATCTTCCTGCAACGTGAAAAAAATAGTATATGCAACTCGGAGAGAATGCTATTTTGCTTCAGTGCAATTTCTCTCCCTCATTGCATAATCTACTATTTTTCACATCTGGGAGCAAAACACGGTTTCTACGATACCAAAATCGTGAGAGAAATAATGAATTACTCCCTAGAGAGGAGAAATTTCCCTAGGGAGTTTTCATTATGACTGAGCAACAAGAGCTCACAATTATGTCAAATTCGAGGTTATCTAACCTGCTAACCTTGAATTTGACATAATTGTGAGCTTTTGTCATACAGTGCCACCAACTTTAAAATTTACAATAGGCTACTAATTTTAAAATAATTGTAACTAAAATGTCAACAAATAACGTTTAAAAAAACAGGTTTTTCGTTTTAAATCTTTCCTGCAACGTGAAAAAAATAGTATATGCAATTCGGAGAAAATTCTATTTTTCTTCGGTGCAATTTCTTTCCCTCATTGCATAATCTACTATTATTATTTTTATTCAATACCTCTCAATAAACGCCCCATATCTATAGCAATTTGAACATGTTTAATCTCATCCTTGTTGTGATGTCACCTAGCAACCGAAAAAGTTTAAATAAAAGGGTACTGTGTTTTCAAACAAAAATGTTGGTTTTTTATGCTTTTTCTGAGTCTATTGAGAGGTGTGGATAAAATGTACTATACGCGCAGAGAAAATTAGCCCACACGGACAACGACGTCGTGGGCCAAAGTTTTTCTCTAGTGGACAAAAAAAAATAAATTACCAAAGACTACAGCTGAGAATCGAGATCCTGTCCCTCGAGACCATAATTAGATACAAAGGACGAGAACGAGTAAAATCCCTTCTTGAATATTCGGGAAGCAAATTAATAATTTTCCGACGGAACGTGCAGCATTTATTCTTGTAATACTAATTTTTAAATCTTCATTTCGTAATTGGATAGTTGCACTAGAGTCCATACAACTTATTCATCAATTTTGACCAACTACACACGTACATATCGCCATGCTTTGTTTATTGTTGTAGGATTTGCTAGGATACACGGCAATATCAGCGTATATAAACCAAACAAGGAGAGACACTCACTGTCGGTTCCTTTGATGTCAAAATACCGATTTGGATGACCTTGAACATCTCCTGGGGGGGGGGGGGGGTTACTTTCCGATAGTATTAACAGATGGCGCCCCCCATTTTACCATATCTACAGTGGCTATATAAGGACAGTGTGGTCAATTTTTAAAAAGGCAGCCATTAAGAGTCGTCTCTACAACAACCAGCCACGCCCTTAGGTATTGTTCTGTGCACGGCCTGCTAAATTGTAAGACAAACGTCACCCTGCTAAATTGTGAAATAAACGTCTAAACGTCATTTTATACGGACTGGACATATGTGAAATTCGGAGATGCTTTGTAGAGCGCTGTATACCCACGATTGCAAACATTTGTGCAATATGAGGTGGTCAAATGTGCAGTGTAACATGTCAATAATATTACTTAAACAGAATTAAACGGCAAGAGACGATGTGAAACGTGAGGAATCGCTGCCAGCGATTAAAAATCCTCGTTAACGAGCAACCTAATATTGGAATATAAGTCAAGGTGTCCTTTTTTATCTTCTTTATTGTGTTTTTGTACATAGAAAACGAAAACTGACAACACTTTGCGTTGATCGACACAGAGATTACGTACAAAAACTCAACAAATTTTATTTTTTTAATATTCATAATCAAACCGTTGTATTTACTCCACCAGTTAATTTAGAGCAATAGAATATTCAGTGTTACGTAGCCCATAAATTCTCTTTAATTTGATTTGGACTAATGCGCAATTTTCGCAAAAAGCATTTTACTTTAACTCGTTGACATTTACTTATGCAAACGAAAATTCGGCATTCACTTACACAGAACACTGTAGAATTTTATGAGGATTATTTCATTCCACTTCATATTGGAGTTACTTTCAATATTAAAGGACTTGAAGCAATTTTGTGTGACTATGTGTAATTTCGTAAAACGACTCTTAATGGCGGATTTTAAAACAACCAATCAGAAACAGGACCCAAATTGACCACACTGTCCTTATATAGCCACTGTAACCATATCATGATTGGTAGCAGATCCAGTAACTGTCTCTGAATGGGAGAACTCTGTGCTGCCATCTGATAGTCAAGCTTAGAAATACCCCCCAAGTTACTGTCCGAGGCACACTAGACAGGTTTATACATTTGGCATGAATGTATCTACTTGTTTGATATATGTACGCTGGTAATATGTAGAAATACGATCATAACTTGATCTTTGAAAGCTGGTTCGAAAATATCTTAAACAATAATTTAAGCATTGCAATTTAATGAAAGAAATTGTAGAGATAGATATAAAATACTTCATGATTATTACTAAAACATACAACACATAATAAAGGCTTAGTAATGATAGCAAATAATATATTAAAAGTACATATCCAGAAGTATCTTGCTTCAACATTATACACAGGGTGATTTATAAGTATGGTTATTAAATTAAATTTTTGTATACCGACCTCAGTGAATATACATATATTGCACTAAAATTAATTATTTACCGAAAAAAATCGAATTGTACGAATTTATGTTTATAGAAATTCATTCCAGTAAACATCACTCACTTTAAGCAAGTAAATGTTTTAATTTTTCTGAGATTATTATGAATTTTTGGCGTGTAGTTAATTATGCAAAGTTCTTGTGTTTAATATCCTCTAACTACCCTTAAATTTAATAACCATACTTATGAATCGCCCAGTATAAAACATATACGAATATATATTTCAATACCAAGAAATACATACAATTTTTTAGGTTACCAGTATTATTTCAGATAACATTTCTTTATGGGAATAATTTAAATGCGCACCAAAATAATTACACCTAAAATTTACCTTAAGACACAAAATAGTGTGTTAGAAATTTGAATGGCGATAATTCCACTTACAATCTTCGCTCACATCTCCATAGCGTTCGGATTTTCGATAAGGCGATATTCGCCGCTATGCGCGGATGTAGCGTAAACCGATACGTCACGCAGTTCTTCTCCAATCCCCTCTAGAAATGGTCCGATATAAAGGTGCTCAAAGAGTATAAAATGAGAATCCGAAGCTAGTTAACGAAACCTGAGTCGCGAGACCTGAACCAGATCGTAATCCCCTTCGAGGCCTGGTCCCCGCTTTCCTGATACCTCCTGACTTATCTGGCGCTTGTGGACTTGGTTCCTATCTCGTCAAAGAATTTCTGTACCTGTCTTGCGGCGGTAGAATTGGTTCCCATTTCGCTGGAAGGTTCCTTCACTTGCTCGCAACACCTGATCCCCCCCTACCCCGGCTAGTATTGCCATAACCTCTTTATGAAATTAACATAAAACACGGCTTACCAGAATATCAGGAGATACCTCCAGAAATAATCCAGATGCCTCGACGCAGACATATTGGTTTGCGTACCGAGTTCGGACCGACCGAAAACCTCCAACGCTCACCGGACATTCCAGTCCAGTTTATATTATTTCCAGGGGTCCAAACTTATTCACAAAGGACGGACCACGTCCGGCTTGGCTTTATGCACTTGCCGTAAACATCGCCAATACTGTAAAACACCTTTTTCTATTGAATTTGTCCGCCCGTCAACTATACATAACAAACGTAATTTTTACCTTTACTTTGTGGGAAAATATTTTTAAATTTTCTTTTCATGTCTGACATTAAAATATTATTTCGGACAGTAAATTTTATTTTTTCGGGTATAAATTTCATGCATATTGATGGTTCAATTTTGGTGCTAAAATATAATTGCTAGTGGGAAAAGTAAACACGAATTAATACTCAAACCAGTAAATAGGTAACCAAACCATGCTTTGGGTATCAATTATGAATAATTTGAGGATAAAATATTGGTGCCCATGTATTATTTTTGGTGTCAAAAGAAAAATATTTGAGGATTAAATCAATATATTTTTGGTGCTCGCTTAAATACCATGCATATTTTAGATGGTGTCCCATAATTTTTCGTCATATTCATTTTAATTATATATTCACAAATCAAGTAATTCTAGAGAAATCAGTTATGCGTTGTTTCATTGTTTATTCCAGTTGGTGTCTGTCAAAACCAAAAATAATTGTTTGGCTTGCGTAATTAATCATGGGGAAAGAAAGTCGTGAATGTTTACGTAAACAAATAATTACATTTCATCATAATGAAGTTGGTGGAAACAAATATTCTTGTTGGAAATACTTTTAAAGAGTTGGAATTGCCCGAACTACTACGATAGGAATAATTGACATGTATTTAGAAACAGGAACAGTTATGGAAAGGAAACATACAGGACGTCCTCCTTCTACTGCTACTCTTAAGAGGATTCGCAACATTAGGAAGATGTTTGAAAATTCGGTCAAGTATTCAGTTCGTTCTGCTGCAGAAAAGTTAGGAATTCCTAAAACCACTGTGGGGAGAATTAAGAGACATCTTAGGTTTATGCTCAGGAAGAAAAATATCTGCACCAAAATATATGGAACAGCAGCTACCGAAAGTTGAAAGTCGATCTAAATTTTTGGTAAGAAAACTGATATTGTTAAAAAGTGGAGAGATTCTACTAATGAATGACGGGTCTTATTTTGTGAATGATCCAGTTCAAGTCCCGAGATTAAAGTTCTACCATTGTTCAGATAAAACAGCCTGTAAACAAGAACTTAAAGTTAAAGTGACGGAAAAATTTTCAAAAAAGTATTTAGTGTGGCAGGCTCTAAGCAGTGAAGGTAGACGTTCAGATTCGTTCGTGTGCACTGGAACTATTAACGGTAGGATTTATCTAGAAGATTGCATTAAAGCACGGTTGATTCCATTTATAAAAACCTATTATAAAACAGAGGATATCATATTCTGGCCAGACAAAGCCACATGCCATTACACCTCAGCAGTCTTAGAAACGTTAAAAACAGAGGGTATCTATGTGGTACCTAAGGAGAGAAATCCTCCCAATGTCCCAGCCACACGAGGAATCGAAAGGTACTGGGCACTGGTGAAGCAGTAGTATGGAAGGCGTAAAAAAAGGAAAGAATCTGAATT
This sequence comes from Agriotes lineatus, assembly GCA_940337035.1. NCBI lineage: Eukaryota > Metazoa > Arthropoda > Insecta > Coleoptera > Elateridae > Agriotes > Agriotes lineatus. The sequence continues at coordinate 116,968,117 of OW679195.1, read as the reverse complement.
CTTTCAAAAGAATTTATAAGAATGATTCCCACAAGGTGCCCGACTCCTGTGTAAAATCACTAATTGCAGGTTGTTTAGAAAATTTAAAACGAATAGCTAAAGAAGGGCCCTATTCAATATATTATTGAATGTTCTTGTAAATAGTTTATTAAGTGAATATAATTTGTACGTACAAACATATAATAAAACCTGTGTTATTGGTTAATTATCTTTTAAACTAAATCTGACGAAAAATTATGGGACATCCTCTAGTATAATCCCGTTCGTTTTTATTTTCCGTCGGGTGGCAGAAGTTTTCACTGTTATACCCAATTTTACATTGCTACTAAGTAGAAGAGAACTCCCACGAACCACTGTTTACATTGTTGTTATAGAACGGCATATTTGATGTGAAACAACGCAAAAATACGCCCTTAAATATGCTCACAAAAATATTAAACAAATATCTGAATGAAGTATCGATATTAATTTGTGTTGTATTATTATTTTTTAGTTCGGGCACTTCATTCCATGTAGGAATATGGCCTGAGACAATGCAAGTCAGGGTCGCCGAAATATTCCTTTCCGAAACTCAGTTATTCCAGCACACTGTTTTAACGGCGTTCTGATGTGGTTAGCATGACGCCTTCGACGATTGCCTTACTTTTTCTACTTCCACAACTGTGGTTTCGGTACCCATTTTTTAAAGCGACTGGGTGGGCCGCCCGCCAGTTGCCAGATGTGGGGATTAAACCCCGTACCGTGGCATCGCAGCCTGAGCTCCCTAACCGCTCGGCCACGCTAGCGTGTTGTATTAAAGTGTCCTAATTATTATATTGATTCAGTAGTACCGACTACTTCACAGCTTTCGCAGGTGGAACTACATAAAATACCCTTTTAGTACTATATAAATGCAGGTGCAACATCCCACATCATATTATAATTTAATTTTTAAGGTAACCTGTGCATTTCCAAATTACAATTGGTTATTTTGATTCAGGAAAATATGCCATAAACTTCAAAACTTCTATTAGGCCAAATAAAGTTGTTGAATGTTTTTTTTATTTTTCCCATAATCCATGTATGCCTGTCGGGTTTTGTATCTACATGACTGATACAAAGAAAATATTAATAAACTAAATAAGCATTGCTTCGTATGGTCAAAGCCGAATAGCGCACCTTTTGTATTCAGCGCGAAAAATTACGTTGTAGCTAGTGCTTTGTTTTAACAAATCGTAGAATCGTGTAGGTTTCGCGATAAAGATTTTCGACGTATAAAAGAAAATATCCAAGAATTTTCGAAGGACTAATAGGTAACTATATTAAATTTGATACAAAGTTAATAATAATAATATCGTGTTATAGTTTTGAGGTCACGTTAGCGCCTCTGACGTAACCTAACAACTGTCACCGAAATGACAGCCGGGTCTGATGGCTTAATCTTACTACCACTGACGGTGGCTACCGTTGATCGTCGTTTGAGCGGCGCCCGTAGAACGTGTCCATGCAACCACCTAAGTATGCAATTTTTTATGTAACGAATAAAACCTTTGACGGGCAAACGGACTCTATCATGCCCTATGCATCGCAGAGCAATAAAATGAAAACATTATATAAGAGGTAAGAAAGAGGTTAGTCGTCTTATTATAGGCCAGTGGCCTGTTTTTAACCACAAAGTGTTTCTATGCGCCCTCTTTACTAGTAAGTCGTGTAGGTGGCTAGTCTTCTCGTCGAAATGGAGAAGGCGTTTCCTTGTTAGGGGCTAACGACTAGCATATGTGTTAGCGTGGTAGCCGGAAAGCGTACGATTTTTAAAATAATTGTAGAGTCGTCGGGAATCGAACCCAGGCCGGCAGCTTGAGAAGAAAGCTTGATGAGCCGCTCGCTCACCAGCGCTTAGTATGTGTGTATAAATGACTTAAGCCGTCAGATTCTTAATGTTCATATAGCCAATTTCGTCAGAATGTAAATACAATGCAATTAATGCAAAGCAAAAAGAATTGTGTATATCTGCAGATATGGCAACTTATTTTGCTAGTTTTCTTTTAGGTTTGTCTAATTGGTCTTTCTAACTTTTACTTAATTCTAAGTTTAACTATTTTTGAAAATTAACAGACTACGCAAAGCTTAGCAATTCTTAACATCGCATTTATTTAAGTATCTATTTATAAATATCAATATATTGGAGAAATTACAAAATTACTGTTTAGGTGTGTTTCTAATATAATTAGTGTATTGTAGGTATTATTTTAAGCAAATAAGGCATGTTATTTGTACTAAGCGCTGTAGATAATGCGACCAATGTTTTATCATTTTCTTTCAGGAGAATATTATAGATATAACTGCCAAGTAAATAAATGTTTGATAGGACGCTAATTTGCCAATAAGAAACTTTCGTGTCATATGTAGTCTACCCGAATTTCTAAATAATCTAAAGTACATTAATTTATAAATCACACCAATATACAGGTAGTAAGTTGTTTCGCTTACCATTCCGTGCAGTGACTTGCAGCTCCGTTGGTGAACGACCAGTCTGTCAGGAAGGAAAGTCCGGCCACAGTTTTCACACGGAAGTAGAGATGCCTGAAACGTATTACGCACTATTACCGACATGTTAGAACAACCTCATTCTTCGATTAACTTGCGATGACAAACGTCAAAATTACCTACCCGCACTGGCAATTTTGTAGCTGTGGCAACGACATTAAATTTACTTAAACTTAAATCATGTACTCTTTACAATTACAACGAGTTTAACGAAAGGATTAATTTTAGTGATGCCGCCGAGACGAGAAAATTCTCAATTTCTTCTCGTCTAGTTTCGAAATTTGAGATTGACATTTTTCGATCTCGAATTTTCGAGATGAGGTTAACCAAATTCTCGCTCTCAACAGATTCTCATATATTATACAACTAGAGATAGGCCAGTCGATAAGTCTTTTAAAATGGCTGTTAGCGGGAGTAATTCCGGACAAGCTGGAATAAATTTTAATCTGTTCTGTTGGGACTCAGAAAATATATATTAATTTTGCACTCCTTGACAGGCCCGGATTTAACCGCTATGCTTAAAAAAAGGTCTAAATTTTTCTATTTTTTCTAATATTAGTGAATATCTCGATTAGTATCAACTTTTGAGCAAAATGCGTAGTTGTCAAAATTAAAGAAGAGTAAATTCTCTACAAAAAATGTTCTATACATTTTTGTCATACGTTTGCTTGTTTCGAATTCATAGGCGTCGAAATATATTTTTTTCGAGCATTTGCTTGTTACTTTCTTTTACGATAAAAGAAGTATTGGATTCACCCCAAAAATTCGAAATTGAGTTTTCAACAGATCTTCACGTTTTAAAGTCCTCTGAACCCAAAAAACATGTTTTTGTTCATTGCTCTGTCTGTGTGTCTGTCTGTCTGTGTGTCTGTTTGTGAACAGAATATCTCAAAACGAAAAGGGGTATGACGTTGAAACTTCACATATACGTTTTGTGTACTATCTAGATGCGACACCAAGCTTTTGAAGAAAATCTCATAACCGGAAGTAGGTGTTTACTCTTGTGATTTTTCAGTTTTTTTTTGGATTTTTTCAAAAACGGCTCTCAAGATTTTTTTCAAACTTTACAATTTTATTAAATTTTTAATGTATATTGATATGAGCTAGGCAATTTTTCAGTCGAATACCTCCAAAATGGGTTTCTTTTGTTTTCTTTTCAATTTTTTTTATTAACTCCTATATTAAATAGAACACCCAGTATATTATTACATTCTTGAATTCAGCTTAAAATTTTAGAGAAAATTTGTCTCTTGAACTAACGCTCTATTGTGTACGGTTTCTGTACAAATTGCAATTTTTGAAAATTTTTGACAAATGCTTGTATGTATGTATGTATGTATGTATAATACTTGCGGTGTAGAAGCTGCTGCTTTATGTGCTTGCATCTGGCGGTACAATGCTCAACTTTCCCCGGATTCGGGATACAAAGTTAAAGATTAAAAATCAAATCTTGGCTAATAGGCAATTTTGAAATTGCTGTTAGCGGGAGTAATTCCGGATGATTCAATTAGGGACAACATTTTATTTCTGCATGCATTTAGTGGCTGCGATACTGTTTCCGCACTATACAGGCAGGGGAAAATGAAGTTCGTTAAACTTCTACAGAAAGAGAAAAACTTACAGAAGGCTGTTCAAATTTTCAAAGACCCAAACGCGTCCCCAGAGGAAATAGATAAAGTGGGAGAGCAACTTCTTATTCTTCTGTATGGATCAAAACACTGTGTATCATTGAACAGGTATAGATACCAGTGTTTCGTAGAATCTATTAACAGAAGTTTACCAAATCTAGCATCATTACCACCAACCAAAGACGCAGCTCGCTTGCACTCGTTCCGTACTTTTGGTTGTAAGTACGGAACGAGCTATGGTATGGAAACTAAAAATCACCTTTCCAGTGGGGATGGAGAAATTCAAAGAATGGATTAATGCCCATTCCCACTGTACAAGACGCAGCTCCCCAAGAATTACTGAAACTAATTTCTTGTAAATGCGCCAAAGGTTGTAATGTATCTTGTCGCAAAGCAGGTTTTCATTGCTCAGTAATATGTGGTTTCTGTCAGAGCAAATCTTGTTTGAATACTGTGGACGTGATCGAAGTAGACGACGAAGACGACGACGAGGACTTGCATATCGATCTAGAACAATCAATAGAACATTCCCAAGATTATGAAGCAAATTCGGAACACGAAACAGATATTGTTGAAAGTCAAAGTGATATTGAACAACCACCAACATCAAAAAGGCAAAAAAAATTGATGAGCAGTCAACTTCAAAAGAAACTTGAAGTTAGCAAAGTTGGAATAGTGGAACGTCAATAATAATAAAAAAAATCTGATGTGATACACGCACACAACTTCCTTTCATAGTGATTTTATAATTAGCCAAAATTTGATTTTTAATCTTTAACTTTGTATCCCGAATCCGGGGCAAGTTGAGCATTGTACCGCCAGATGCAAGCACATAAAGCACCAGCCTCTACACCGCAAGGTAAAACGAGGTTATCGATTATACATACATACATAGGTACATACATTCAAGCATTTGTCAAACATTTTCAAAAATTGCAATTTGTACAGAAACCATACAAAATAGAGCGTTAGTTCAAGAGACAAATTTTCTCTAAAATTTTAAGCTGAATTCAAGAATGTAATAATATACTGGGTGTTCTATTTAAAATAGGAGTTAATAAAAAAATGGAAAAGAAAACAAAAGAAACCCATTTTAGAGGTATTCGACTGAAAAATTGCCTAGCTCACATCAATACACATTAAAAATTTAATAAAATTGTAAAGTTTGAAAAAAATCGTCAGAGCCGTTTTTGGAAAAATCCAAAAAAACTGAAAAATCACAAGAGTAAACACCTACTTCCGGTTATGCGATTTTCTTCAAAAGCTTGCTGTCGCATCTAGATAGTACAAAAAACTTGTATATGAAGTTTCAACGTCATACCTCTTTTCGTTTTGAGATATTCTGTTCACAAACAGACACACAGATAGACCGACACACAGACAGAGCAATGAACAAAAACATGTTTTTTGGGTTCAGGGCACTTTAAAACGTGAAGATCTGTTGAAAATTCAATTTCGAATTTTTGGGGTGAATCCAATACTTCTTTTATCGTAAAAGAAAGTAACAAGCAAATGCTCGAAACAAAAATATTTCGACGCCTATGAATTCGAAACAAGCGAATATATGACAAAAATGTATAGAACATTTTTTGTAGAGAATTTACTCTTCTTTAATTTTGATAACTACGTATTTTGCTCAAAAGTTGATACTAATCGGGATATTTACTAATATTAGGAAAAATATAAAAATTTAGACCTTTTTTTAAGCATAGCGGTTAAATCCGGGCCTGTCAAGGGGTGCAAAATTAATATATATTTTCTGAGTCCCAACAGAACAGAATAAAATTTATTCCAGCTTGTCCGGAATTATTCCCGCTAAAATGTACTTGTCGACTGGCCTAAGAAGAGATAACTCTCGATCTCGCTGCAACAATCGAGATCGAGATTGCCATGTTTCAATCTCGAGTATTTCGTAATAAGTCTTTGCGAAAGAAAATAAACAACAATTGCACAATTCTCATAAATTCAACACTCATAGTCACACGATGTTGCATCACAAAATGTGAACCAATACTGTGCAGTGTACACTTACGTTAGCAAGTGGGATAAATATCAGTAGGGGATTCCCAAACCTATTTACGATTATGCTGAGAATGAGTAACGCGAAAATAACCACAGCCTCAATTCGGTGCTCACAGCATATATTCAAAATTCGAGAATCGAGATTCGCGAGTTCGAGATCGAGAATCAACTTTCGAGAATTTTTGAGATCGAGATCGAGAATGGGCAAATCTCGTGTCGTCTCCCGGCAACACTAATTAATTTAAGTTATGAATATATTAAATCAGCAATCAATGCAGTTATGCAAATTTAAAATCAGTAATAAGTACAATTGTGCTTATAAAAATAGAATACACTTACTGTTGGACTGATTTGAAAAGTCGTATTATTCGTGTTATTAAATAAATTTTTATAATATATTCTTATTTAACTATTTTCTTGTAATTTAATACAATAAACAATTTCACTTTATCAGTATTTCAAACCAACCGGTATTACGAGTACAAAATTAAAATATTACAAGAGTCGGTTGCAATACTTGTATTCCATTTTTATGAGCACAAGTGTACATTGGGTTTAATATTTTACGTACCATTTAAAAGGTTAGTATTTTACTTTCCAGGTTTTACAATCTGTTATTCAAGATATTGTTTAAAATTCGAAATATCGATTACATACAAAATATGAAGAGGACTGAACTTGTAAAATGAAGACAATAATAGCATTGGCTACCAAACTGTTTTATTTTTATTTAGTAGCTAAGTCTATTTTAAAGGTACATATATTGCATGGTCAGATACCATTAAGGAAGTGATTCTAGCTGATCAGCAAACAATTATTCTGCCTTATGGCAGTCTCATTTTATTACTAAAATAACCTTGCATTTATTTACTGTACACAACAGAAGATCAAATCTGAGAAAATATAAGGTAATCAAGCAGAATGAAACTCAGTTCACGGATTATTTACCGAACGATTTTGGTGGAAGTGCTTTTTCTTACAATAATGAGATACTTTTGGAGACTTAATACGTCTTTCTTCTAGACGGTTTTGTGCTACTGCTAAAGAAATGCAATAAACTTTTTTTATATGGACATTACCTTATTTAAAATAAGTAGTAGTGAACTAAGATACTGTCAATCTTGATTACGTGTAGTCAACACTAAGACATTTTGGGGATCATCAGATTTGTATGTGAAGTGATTCGAAATCATCCCCGTATTTGTGACATAGTAAACAATTTTCAAAGAGGAATGAATTACTTGAACATTGTTGTAGTTTTAAGAACTAATTCTTTAGTACACATTTTTGCTATTATACAGGGTGTTACGAAATTCGCGGATACGGACTATACCACGTTATTCTACATTAAAAAGTGAATAAAAAATGTCTTTGCCATTTTTCGTACAGATTAGTACTTTTTAAGTTACCGCTATTTTAAAATTCTAACATAATGAAAACAACGTAGTTTCCAAATGTTAACTGTTTAATAAATTACTCTAAAATTAAAATAACAATTATTAAAAAAATTTACAAAAACTATTTACTTAATCACCTAATCTAACATTTGTTCGAAATGGCCCCCCTTGGCAATTATGCATGCCACGGCACGTTGTTCTATTGCTCGAATTGAATTTCTTACCATTGCCGGCGTTATCTCTCGCGCTGCTTAAAGTACTCGGCTTTGAAGCTCATTTAAGTTGGGTATCGGTGTTCTGTACACCAACGATTTTAAATGACCCCACAAAAAGAAATCACAAGGATTTAAATCTAGTGAACGAGGCGGCCAACTAATTGGACCGACTCTGCCAATCCAGCGTTCTAAGTAGGTACGATTAAGGCATTCTCGTACATTTAACGCAAAATGAGAACCCGCTCCATCATGCACAAATAACATATTTTGATAAACATTTAAAGAAATGTTTTCTAATAACTCGGAAAGATCTGCTTGGAGAAAATTGAGATACGTTTGTCCATTTAAGCGATTTGGCAAAAAGTGAATAAATTAAGAGGAAAAATGAGATTAATATGAGTAATAACAGAATAGAAAGTTTGTACTGAAATGTCTTACCAGATAGTTACCCAACAATTCACCCCATATATTTAAGCTGAAACGTTGCTGGTGATTTCTTATTCTAACTGCACGAGGATTTGCATGATCCCATCGGTGTTCATTGTTCATGTTAAAACACCATCACGTGTGAAAAGGCATTCGTTTGTCCAGAGAATTAAATCTTTCAAACAGTGATGAGCAAGGTACCATTCACAAAACCCTATTCGAAGCGGATAATCGGTGTTTTGCAGATGTTGCACCTGCATATAGTGGTATGGATGTTCTTGATCACGGTCTAGAGCACGCCACACGCGGGTGGAATTAATTCCCAATTCCCTTTCCACAAATCTAGTGCTTTGTTCGGAATTATTGTTTATCAAAAATGTCGACAAAATGGTAGTCGAAAATAGTATATTATGCTATTAGGAGCAAAAGTTATACTTTATGTGACGTGGTTGGACGGTTTATCTGGCAAGCTTGCGAGGCAGATGAGTACAGCCGAGCCACATAAAGATACTTTTGCTCCGAATAACATATAGTATTTTTCTTCAAACGTTTATAACAAATTATCTACAACGTTGTGAACAAAATCCAAATAAAAATACTTTATCTCGTTAGCGGAGATAATAACTTTATCTGTCGCTGATGAGCGACAGATAATGTGTTTAACTGCCATGGCAATGAAGTGACAGTTTAGCATCATCAATCAAGCAGTATAATGTCACATTTTACTACCGTTTGAAGAAAAAAATATTTTTTCATCTACACAAAATTCTTTTATCTACGACCACTACTAAAAGTAAGCCTTTTAGCGCTAGCTTGTTTCACTAAAAGTGACGTTTTATAGTTTACAGTGGTTAAAGAAATCAGCTGTTTACTTTTAGCACATGGGCTAAAAGTGAAGTGAGGTTATAAAACTACAATTTCGAACTGGAAGTGAAGTTGTAAAGTTATTCTAGTTGCTTCTTGCGTTACAGGTAAAGTGTTTTTGAAATAAACAATCGCCCGCGCGGCGTGGCCTACTGTTTATTATGACATAAATTAAAAGTGTCGCAGATGCAAACCTTTGTTAAATCGATATTTATGGATTTATAACGGTAAAATTAAGGTCGTAGATAAAATATTGTATGCACCGCGTGCTAATAGTATATTATGTTATTAGGAGCAAAAGTTATATTTTATGTGGCGAGGCTGGACGGGCCGAGCCACATAAAGATACTTTTGCTCCGAATATCATATAGTATTTTTTCTTCAAACGTGTTTATAACAAATTATTTACAACTTTGTGAACAAAATTCGAAGAAAATTACTTGATCTTGTCAGCAGCAGATAATATTATCTGCCGCTGACGAACGGCAGATAAAGTTGTCAGCGGCAGATAATAACTTTATCTGCCGCTCGTCAGGCGCAGATAAAGTTATTATTTCTGCTGAGAAGATAAAATAATTGCTTTTCGGATTTTGTTCGCAGCGTTGTTTATAGTGAAGTCTTAGTAGCGCTCTCCAAAGAACGCTACATTTATCAGTCTACTCAATCTTCTACCTTAAAATAATTTCTGGTTTCTTAAAATGTCTTAAATAATTTATTATAAACGTTTGAAGGCAAATACTATATGTTATTCGGAGCAAAAGAATATTTATGTGGTTCGAATGTACTTATCCACCGAGCTTGTGAGGCAGATATACCGTCCAGGCACGCCACATAAAGTATATCTTTTGCTCCTAATAACATTATAGACTCTTATTTGGTAGGTGAAACAAATCATCATCATCATCATCACTTATAATAATGCAGAAGACTAAAAGCCGTGTTTACACAACTAAAAGTACTATGGTTGCGTTCCACCATTTCTATTTTCGGATTTTTGTAAACAAACTTCCCTTAACTTTTAATAGCGATATTATCACAGAAAACAATTATTTATTATGCATATTTCTTGTGTTTTTTAAAACTATTGACTCAGCTTCGAAGGCAAGTCCACTTTGGTTAATTTTCATATCTGCTTATTGAACGCTCCCACAACCTAAGCCGTACTCAAACGCTATAAAGGCGTGTCCGTTACATCTTACTTAACAACATAACCTATATTTCTGCAAATTTGTATGCGTCGCCTTTCGTTTCTTCTAGCAGTTGCTACAAGTATTAATTCTGTTAAATGGTCTACTGTGCATTAGCGTTGTTCAGATTTCCCAAAAATTTGCAACAATGGTCTAAATTGGACTCCCACTGATTCTTCACGGTTATGTGAGGTAAGTAGTTTTGAATAAACTTGTACGTACAATCTTATTGCTTCTCTCTTCTGCAGGGTCACTTTCAAGTATCGCAAATTAAAACTAACGCTGAAGGCATTACAACATTGAATACGAATGCTGTACCAACTATTCTTATATCCTCTATTGCTGGAAATGTTTCTGCGTGTTTCGAATCGCTACCATCAACATCCAACTGTACGAGTGCATCTTCGACTGTAGTTATTAACAACGCAGCCATGACCGAGGTTTGTACACATTTCTATGTAACGACGCTAAATTGTATGCAAAATTTACTTGTAAATTTATGAAAATATTAAGCATTGTTGCATACAGAAAATTGGCTGCTAAATTTGTTGATGGGACGTTGCGCTGAGTAGACGTGGTGTGCCAGCTGCTGCTAAATTTTATAAATATTGTGATTCTCCTAATATGCGTTACAACATGCCTGTTACTAGAAGCGGTGAAGCTATTGATGTCGAAGCGATTGCAGAGAGGGTAGTTGAAAAACTGTTAGATTTCGATGCATTAACAAAGAAGCTTACTTCGATCATCAACGCTTCCCTGGAAACCGAGGTTGCTAAAATAGTGGAAAAGTACGAGCACAAAATCTCATCTTTGGAAATGCAACTCGAAAAACTGAAAGCCGAAACGGAAGATACAATGAACGCACATGAACAATACAGCCGTGTAAATAGTTTAAGAATATTTGGCGTTCCGCAAAAACCGAATGAAAATACCAGTGAAGTAGTGCGCAATTATTGCCACGAAAAGTTATTAAAAGGTATTAACCTTGCCGAAAATGATATCGACATCTGCCATCGCCTTGGATCGAAAGAGGGAACTCACCGTCCAATTATTATAAAATTTGTGCGCCGCAGCATTAAAAAACTTATACCATAAACTATTTACTTGAACAAAAGGGATATGATATTTTAGCATTATCAGAAACGTGGTTAAAATCTGATATTACCCTTTCTCATTCGAAATATAACATTTTCCGGAAAGATCAAGACGCTCGAGGGGGTGGAGTTGCAATTTATGTAAAGAATCACTTGAATGTAAAAATTATTCAAACAAATGATAATATTGAGCAATTGTGGCTGTCATTAAAAATCAATAATGAAAGTTATGTTTTCGGGGTTGTGTATAAACCACCTCAATTTAATTATATAGTTTTTGTAGATGAGGTTGAAGAATCCATTTGTTTGTATACTGAGGCTTCAGATAGGGTTATTTGTTTGGGTGATTTTAATATAAACGTGTTGGATTTTTCTGGTTCGGTTACGCAATACTTAAATTATATGTTAAATACATTATGTTTAAAACAAATTATTACAGAGCCTACTCGAATATCTGGAAACAGCAGTACTTTGATAGATCTCATAATTACATCGGATACCAGCTGCATTAGTGAAACAGGGGTGTGTGAAAATGAGTTATCCGATCATGAGACAGTTTTTTGCAAAATATCAACTGGTGAGTTCGTCAAACTAAGTCCTATTATACGCACATTTCGGAATTTTAAATATTTTAATTTTAATGACTTACTGTGACCTACAGAAGTTACCTCTACATCAATTGTTTTATGAGCGGGATATTGATGCTAAATTAAACATTTTAAATTATTATATTACATCCATTTTTGACTTGCATGCCCCGTGGATAACCGTTAAAATGAAGAACAAACCAGCACTTTGGTTTACTGATAATGTTAAGTTACTGATAAATCTTAAAAATAAGACAAAATCAAAATATAAACAATCTAATAACCCTGGGCACTGGGAATATTATAAAAGTTTGCGGAATTTTACCAATCTTGCAATTCAAAATGAAAAGAAAGCTTACTTCGAGCATAAAGTTGGGATTGGAGGCACAAATGCTATTTGGAAGGAGCTAAATTTAATAAATATAAACATTAAAAAACAAAATTCTATTCCGGAAACACTCAGTAATGTACAAGAAGTAAATGATTTTTCTGTAGACTCTATACCTCACAGCACTCCTGATCAAATGCTTCTAGATTTTTATCGTAATAACGAACTTACATCAGAAAAACTTTCTTTCACGACTCTTGACGTTGAGGAAGTACAAAATTTAATTAGAAGTGTAAAAAGTAATGCAGGGGGTATAGACGGTATAACCATCAATATGATTAAACTGTGTTGTCCATACATATTACCGTTTATTACTCATATACTGAACTGCTGTTTATCAGAAAATGTTTTTCCAAAATGTTGGAAAAATTCAATTGTGATTCCTTTCCCCAAAGTAAATAATGCTGCAGCCTATACAGATTTACAACCTATCAGTATATAGAAATAGAGTGTTAATTAACAACTGGTTATTTATTTAAATAAGACATTTTTTCTTATTGTATAGTTGTACATTACTATAAATGTTAGTTTAAATTTACTCAAATATTTGTTTTGTTAATTACAAAACTTAACAAGTTAATTACAAAACTTAACAAGTTAATAAATAAAAGTATTTACAAAAATATTGCTCTAATTGCTATCTAATAAAACATTTCTTATTAATAGTACAGCAATATCACGGAAACAAACGACGAACGTCATCAAATATTTAGTTATTCATTTAAAGTTACCGTTTGATTCCGTGATTTACCTATAGTTACAATAAATATGATTAACTATAGGTAAATCACGGAACCAAACGGTGCGCGTCATCAAACAGTAACTATAAATTAATAACTAAATATTTGATGACATGCACAGTCTGGTTCCGTGATTTTACTATATGTGTATTGCTTTCCAAGCTGGGATGAGCTCCATACTGAGCGCTGGGTTAGTCAACCGAGGTGCGAAGCACTGAGGTCAGCTAAAAGTACGAAGCTGGAATAAGCCTTCCCACGAGGTATGTATGCCATTTTACTCACAACATAGTTACACATTTATTTAATTTCGACATTCACTAGAGATGGAAGGAATTTTGTATGATAAAAATTCTTCAAAATTTGTCTATTTTCTGCCCATTCTTCTTTTTTTGTAACTGGAATTATTGCGACGACTTGAGGAGTCCAGATAACTAGATAGCATTTCTTTTTATGTAACAAGTGCAATGCACCCTGTATTTAGTGAGAATATTCATGGTTTTCATTTACCACAAACTGTTTCAGTACCTTATCGTAAGAACAAATATAGCCTTTGTCATGTGCAAGTGATTCCATCAAGTTGGAATTGAGATATTTAAATGGACATTTAACTTCCACAAGCTCTTCCTCGCCTGCAAGGCCATCTGGGGTTGCCCCAAGGTATCCACACTGATGGAGCCATAGTCCAGCAGATGTCACAGAACGTCCAGTTGCTGCCCCAAATGCTTCAATTGCATTATTTTCATGTTCTCGCCCCCCACCGAATGGCCTTTACTCCATCTAAGTTATATGTTCCTGCATAATAACAGAACTTTATGAAAAAATGTGAAAAATATTTTGCAAAGCAAACCTGTTAGTTTTTTGAAAAGCGATGCAGGGTAACGATTTCTTTTGCAAGCTGCTAGCACTGTACCGAACGAACTGGCTGTTAAAGGAAACCTGCGAATAATTAACCACAAGGGATTTTTTTACTGCCCTATGGTTTTCTCAAATATAGTTATTACTTGTTCAGGAGAAACATTCACTTTTTGTTCAAAATAACTAATTTTTCTGATATATTTTGATATTCTGCAGAGAAAATTATATCACTAATCTGTAGAACAATATTATCTTCCTGTGCAGTAAGTCTGGGTGCTAGAAGCCAACTAAATTCTACCACCCCTCCAAACGAAGCCAATTTTTCTCTAAGCGTTTCGATCTCTTCCTTGGTAACACTTCTCTTTGAAGCTCGATATTCCTTAGACGGCGAAAACCATTCATCGATTGTTCTCACGTTTTCATCAAGTGCTTTAGATTGTTTAGGCACTGACCAGCTACATGCCTGGTCTGTAACTGATATATTATAATGGGCAAATAGTGCCAGTGCAGCAACATGATGACATGAAACTTGTTCACGAGGACATGTGCAAGAAGTTGAGGTTATGTTTTTGTCTTCATCGAAGAAGATCTACAAAGTAAAAATATATACTTAGTATATATTCGTTACTACTTAGAATCCATCTGAAGCAGCAATCAGTATTTTAAATAATTATACTTTTTAAGCTAAAATTTATCTTACCTCAACATTGTATCACTTATCTTTCATGCTTGCCTGTACTGTACCATGTACCCAGGGGTGCCAGATCGTGTCAAGCTGAATTCGTTAGCTTCGTCGGAAAAAATCGTGAGATTTCGGAAATGGATGAGATTTGAAACTATGGATGCAAATTTTAAAAAAAGCTATTTTAAAATTAATAAAATATGGAATATATGCTGCAGATTTATTAAACATTGAGTACATAGGTTGTACATACATAAATGACTGCAAGAGAATTATAAACATTTTAAATAATTGCCATAAATAAAAAAATTAAATTAATATAAAGTAAATGTTAAATGAACTAAATATTTTATTATAGAAATAACACATGAATTCTAAAAATAAAAATATGGCTACATAGAATATAGTACATATACATAGACCTAAGTATGTATACAGAAAAAAAATTGTTCGACTACTCACAATCTGAAGAATCTGTGTCCGGGATGACTGGTTTGGAGGGATAAAGTACTTGACTATTAATTTTTTTAAATTAAATCTGTGCTTATCTTGAAATTATGTAAATACCTATTTCTTGAAAGAACATTTAAATCCGCTTTCAACCGCAACTTGCGACTTCTTTATGTGAACCATAGATAGCAGCAGTATTTGATGATAATGCGGGAAATGATAAAATCAGTGACAGCATACATTAAATCATGTATTAATACTAACACACATTTTTTTCTATTTAATCATTTAGTGTTACAATTTTTTATACAATTATTTTAATTAGAATTGATACAAAAATCGTGAGATAAATAGTCCTTATCGTGAGATTTGCAATGTAATCGTGAGAACTCACGATAAATCGTGAGATCTGGCACCCCTGCATGTACCATTTAATACTGAACAGAAAAAAGAAGACACTATTCAATTCAACAGTATTGGCGGTATCCAATATGAAAGAAAGTTGCTCGGAGGCTATCCAAAAATGTCCATAAAACGCTTTCCAGAGGCGAGCGTTTCCTTTCCAGAGACTTTCCATTTAAAAATATATATTTTTTAACTTTTCCTTACTGCCAATCTCTAGCGTGTTTTTAAAACTTTATTTAGTGAAACAAAAGTTATTAAATCCGTCCTACATTTTAAGTGCGGCATATGCCGCGGGTTTCAGCTAGTCGTTTATAATACGCAAATCTACCGAATAAATTAGTTTTTCTTCAAACGTCAGTAAAATGTGACATTATACTGCTGGATTGATGATGCTAAACTGTCACTTCATTGCTATGGCAGATAGAGTAATTTTTTCGGATTTTGTTCACAACGTTGTAAATGATTTGTTACAAACGTTTGAAGAAAAAATGCTATATGTTATTCGGAGCAAAAGTATCTTTCTGTGGCTCCGCTGTACTTATCTGCCTCGCAAGCTCCGTAGATAAACCGTCCAGCCACGCCACATGAAGTATAACTTTTGCTCCTAATAACTTAATATACTCATGGTAAAAAGAATACAAGGTGTAACGTTCCGCAGAATGTGGGCGGACCTTAAATTCAACCAATAGAACATGGTCCCACAAAGGGCACGGTTGGTAGTACTGAAGTGTGTTGTTGAAGACGCTGTCGATGCCAAATTCGAGGTTAGGTTTTGCGTCAGTTGGTGTCAGACTGACGAAAAACCTAACCTGCTAACCTATAATTTGACATCTACTGACAGTGACAGCAACAATATACGATCGCGGCCATGGTTACACCATGATGGATTTGCTGACTAGGACCGTTGGGGTTGGTTGACATCTCCCCTCTACTTTATGAACGACTGCGCATCTCCGGGAACGTTTCACCTTGTATTCTTTACACCATGAATATACTATTGTTTGATAGGCGAAAAAAATCGAAGTTAGCTTGTACCAAATCGATAATAATGAGTCGCTATATTGTCAGTATCTCAGTATGGTAGAATATTATATTGGACAATGTTCTAATTTATGATGTGATGATTGTCACAAAATTCAACGAATTATGTTCTCATAGTTATAAATTATACCTGTCAGCTATACCTTATACTATTTATGATTCTGAGCAGGCGTTGAATATGAATATGTTTATCGGTGTAGCAAACGTTTAGTTACAAAAAGTTACTAATATCAAAATGACTGACATTTTATAACTTGTGAAAAGTACTTCGGTTATAGAAAACCCATTCGTGACGTCTTATTAGACTCACGGGGTCAGTTAAGTTATTTTCAACAACTTTAACTCACTTCATCAATGAAGAATGACGAACTGTGAAATTTTGGTTTGACTTTCGTATTTTTTGTTAACAACTGTGCCTTAAAAAATGCACATGCAAAGTCTGCTTAGAATCATACATGGAGTAAATGGGGTATGTACTTAAATTATAAAATACACCTTTACATACATAACCAGTACCTCAAACTAAGAAAAATAGCTCTAATGATAACCTAATATCAGACATGACATAACTAACTATGTAGGATAAAATGAGTCTAATTTCGAAAAAATTGATTTTAGCCCTCTAACCTTGAACTTAGATTCTTGCTAGATAAACCACGCGTCATGCGACCTGCATATTTGATTGTAGTTTAACGTTTTAGATAATATCATAACACATTTACTAAATTGATATATATGTATATCGTGGTAGTATTGATTCAGTTTTACAAGAAGAGCAACTGAATGTTTTTTATTAGTAATTGTCATATTAATCACATTATTTACATTATTCCTCTACGGAGCCATTTTTCACAAATTCTTAACGACCAAGATGCGGAAAATTCCAAGAATTTTTAATACGATTTTCATTCCACTGAGACTACTTTTTGCACCAACCATAATTTTAAATATTGGTAAAGCGACTATATAATACATTATGTCAAGGTTAAATTAAAATTTATAATAGTTCTACTTGCACATGACCATGTGTGTTCCAATCGATTAAAATGCACCAGACAGAAAATTACATTTATAAATGGTATTGATTAGCATTTAACTACATGCAATTGTCAGTTTCAAAGTTTATAAAAGTCTGTAAGCGCCTTCGACTAGCAAACCACAAACTTCCATTAAATGATCTGAAAAGCTGTTCGTGTGAGTTTCCAAGGTAAGAATGAATATTAGTTGTAGACCTTTGCACTACACTTAATCAACTGTAATATTTTGTTCAAATCTTGATTGCACCGATTGTAATGTTGCATCATTTTGTCCACAAACTTGTAAGAAAAACAAACTTTTTTAAAATAAGAAATGGATACACATCAACCTCATAGTAAACATGTTTACTTTCTTTTACGATAAAGGAAGTATTGGATTCACCCCAAAACTACGAAATTGAGTTTTCAACAGATCTTCACGTTTAAGAGTCTCCTGAACCCAAAAAATCATGTTTTTGTTCATTGGTCTGTCTGTCATTTTGTCTGTCTGTGCGTCTGTGAACAAAATATCTCAAAAACGAAAAGTAGGTATGACGTTGAAACTTCATATATAAATTTTGTGTACTATCTAGATGCGACAGCAAGCTTTTGAAGGACATTTCATAACTGGAAGTATGGTGTTTACTCTTGTAAGTTTCAGTTTTTTTCGATTTTTTCAAAAACGGCTCGAACGATCTTTTTCAAACTTTACATTTTTATTATATTTTTATTGTGTATTGATGTGAGATAGGCGATTTTCCAGTTGAATACCTCTAAAATGGGTTTCTTTTTTATTAGCTCCTATTTTAAATAGAACACCCGGTATATTATTACATTTTTGAATTCAGCTTAAAATTTTAGAGAAAATTTATCTCTTGCACTAACGCTCTATTTTGTACGGTTTCTGTAGAATTTGTAATTCTTGAACAGTTTTGAAAAATGCTTAAAAATTAAAAATCTAATTTTAATTATAAGATCACTGTAAAAGGAAGTTGTGTGCATGTATCACACCAGATTTTATTGTATATAATAAATTTCACATAAGTATATTTCATGGATTGTAAAAGTGCTTTAAATTTTGTAAACTTATCTAAAAGTATTACTAGCGTTTCTTATTTAAGTTTCATTTTTATCTTGCTTTATATATTTTTTAAAGTTTATTGCTAATTAACAATCTACTCAACCAATTATATAGTAATTAGTAAATTGACGGTTCTCTGGAATTTACAAAACTATGTCTTCGGGCCATTTCCTTTTGCCATTGGTTGGTTAAACATTTCCTTTATAAGATGGTTGCTGTGGTCAATGCTACAATCTTTATATTTGATAGCGCATGATCTGCATGATACACAAACGCCACAGTGAAAAAATTGAATGTGTACAGAAAATCTCGACTAGGGTGATATATGTCGTTTTAAGGCTATGTAAGAGATACTGCATCAAAATTATTCAGGTTTACGCACCGACCAAAGACCATGCGGATGAGGAAGTGAATCTATTCTATGATGAAGTAGCATTGGCTATCGCAGAAAAGAAAACGCATTGCACTGTTCTGTGAGGAGACTTTAATGCCAAAATGGGAATTAAGTCCGATACTGCGGAAACCTCACTGGGAAGCTACGGACTGGAAGTCAGGAACGATCGCAGAAAGACAATGCTGGGATTCTTGCTTCAGAATAATATGTTTCAAATGAACAGCTTCTTCTACAAAAAACCAAATAGAAAATAGACCTGGGCAAGTCCAGACGGGCGCACGAGAAACGAAATTGATTTTATAATAACCGACAAGAAACACATAGTTAAAGACGTGTCGGTACTAAATAGGTTTAGGTTTGGAAGCGAACACAGGATGGTGAGAGCGAGAATATTAATTAACATCGGCAAAGAACGATATAAAATGGTAACCAAGAAGATCAATAGACCATGGACGAACCCACCAGATGCAGAAGAATTTCAGCGAGAAATTAATAAAGGACTGGAGAACACCGACTCGGAAGAAAATATCAATAGCTTAAACGAAAAAATAACAAATGCAATACTAGAAAGTCAAAACAAACACTGTCCCAAAACAAGAAAAGAAGAGAAAATCAGTCAAGAGACTAAGAATTTAATGCAGAAGAGAAGGGAAATGAGAAGTCAGAAGACGGTAAATACTGAAGAGCTAAAGGAGATGAACAAACAAATATCGAAAGCTATACGAAAAGACATCAGACAATACAACACAAAGGAAATTAAACAAACCATAGAAGACAAAAAAAGCATGAAGGTGCTACGCAGAAAATTCGGAAATGGAAAGAGAGAAATAATTAAAGTTAAGTACAAAGAAGGAGTTATCATCACAAATAGAGAAGAAATATTGAAAGTGGTAAAATATTTCCATAAACTATTGTACAAAAGTCAAAAGGAAGCAGACTCAGCTTCAGATCTAGAGCCAGACATTTTAACATCAAGGAAGGGTTTAATAAATCAAGGATCAGAAACATTACCAGACATTACATTAGAAGAAATAGATTTAGCATTAAAGAAAGCAAAAAACAATAAAACACCTGGAGAAGATAAGGCGATTACTGACGCAATAAAGATCGGAGGTCCTTGTCTACTTAGAAAAATAAGAGATTTGTATAATCTATGCCTGTACAACAGTACAATACCAGATAAATGGAACAATGCTGTTGTGATACTGCTTCACAAAAAGGGCGATATAGCTGAACTGGAGAACTATAGGCCTGTAAGTCTTTTAAGCCATCTTTACCTACTATTTACAAGAATTATAACTACGAGACTCGAGAAAAAATTAGATTTCTATCAATCAGTGGAGCAGGCCGGTTTTCGTACTGGATTTGGGACAAACGACAATTTACTAAGCGTCAAAACAATAATTGAAAAATCCATTGAGTACAACAGACCACTAGTTCTAGTCTTTGTGGACTTCCAAAAGGCATTTGATACAGTTGAGATGGAGGCAGTTATAGGAGCGCTGCAAGAATGCCGTGTCGACCATCGGTACACAAGATTAATATGCAACATCTACAAAAATGCAGAAATGACGGTAAAACTACACGAGAACACCAAAAGCATACCAATTGGCAGGGGAGTTAGACAAGGGGACACGATGTCCCCCAAACTATTTACTGCAGTGCTGGAATATGCATTTAAAAAGCTAAATTGGGACGGAAGAGGCCTAAACATAGATGGTCAGAACCTAACAAACCTTCGCTTTGCGGATGATATCGTTTTATTGTCAGACAACCTACACGATATTTCTTTAATGTTAAAAGAACTTCAAGAGGTATGTAATGAAGTAGGCTTGAACATGAACAGCTCTAAGACAAAATTTATGACCAACTTAGTCCCTAGTGCGAACTTAAAAATTAACAATAATGAAGTAGAGCTAACAGACAAATATATATACCTTGGGCATGAACTACAAATCTCCAGAGACAACCAAATATGTGAAATAAAGAGAAGGATCGCCCACGCCTGGGCTGCCTATGGAAGAATCCGGGAAGTCTTCAAAGGTGATCTGCCGATATGTTTAAAAGGAACAGTTTTCAATCAGTGCGTGTTGCCGGTTATGACATATTGCGCTTAAACTTTAACCATAGCAACGGCTAAGAAGCTTAGAACAACATAGCGGAAGATGGCAAGATCGATGCTTGGCGTGTCCTTAAGAGATCATATTAGGAACGAAGACTTGCGCCGAAGTACAGGCGTGACGCTGTAATAACACAGGTAGCAAAGCTCAAATGGAACTGGGCCGGACATGTGGCTCGGATGACGGACGGGAGATGGACGAGGAGGCTGCTTGAGTGGCGACCGAGAGCCGACGAAAGAAGCAGAGGAAGACCGCCCACACGATGTACGGACGATATCAGAAGAATGGCCGGCAACTGGATCCAGGCGGCTCAAAGTAGAAAGGAGTGGACGAGAATGGGGGAGACCTACGTCCAACAGTGGACGCAAAGGGTTGATTGATGATGATGATGATGATGTTGATCTGCTTACATCATTTACAAGAGGTGTGTTAAGATCAACATGGAGGGTTAAATTTGAGACATACTATGGATCATTCATAGTCATCCAGAGAATCTTTGACTGGAATCTTTAAAGAATCTTTGCACTGGAAGGTTTACTGCAACCTCACAGCGCTATTCCATATATCCAAACCGCCTTGAGGATGGTTTTAAGATAAATTTGTCTTCAAGTGATAGCTATGACCTTCTGCTTAGCAGCCAGTTCATGTTCTTTAGTTTTAATTCGAGTTTGTGCTTCTAAGTTTAATGTGAGCTTTCCAATTGAGCTTCTCATCAAGATATTTGATTTTATTTTTTATTGGTATGATAGTATTATTTATGCTTAAGTTGTGGACAGATAGTTATTTTTGTGGTGAATGCTATTTGTACCGATTTGTTAGTATTAACATTGATTTTCCACTGTTTAGCCAGTTCTGGAGAAAGTTAATATGCTTCTGCAATTTCTTGTTGTTGTCCCAGCAGGGTTTGAATCCGCACACATAGTCAGTGTTCTCAGAAAGTGTCGCCATTCGTGTGTTATTTGACAACGGTATATCTGCTGTAAATATGAAATATAGAAATGGTCCAAGGCCGATGCCTTGAGGCACCCCTGCTTTAATGAGCCCGTAGTTGCATAGGGCCGTACAAAATTTGACTTGGAGAATCGACTATTTCGGTAGGACATGAGGATCAGGTAAAATTGATCAAATAACTGTTTTTTAAACGTGTATAATATGTCCTCGTGTCATGCCTTATTCACGTCAAGGAAAACAGATGCGCATACCTCCTTTTTTCCAAGTTTCGTTTAGTTTTGTTTACTATTTTGTGGCACTGTTGGGTAGTAGAATGATTTTGTCTAAATCCACATTGGTGCTCAGAGATTAAGTCATCGGTAGGCGTATTCTCTAATATACTGCTAAGTATGTCTTTCATTGTGGTGATTTCTGTTACAGGTTTACCGAGTTTTGTGACCATGGCAATTTGTGCAAATTTTCACTGTAAAGGGTGCATAGCTTCAGTATAATATTGAATATGTTCATTTACAGTACTATTGCTTGGTTTTTTAATACTTTACGAACGATTAAATCGTATCCAGGAGCTCTGTATGAGTTTGGAAATATTATTCTTTTCCCATTTCGATTGGTGAAAACGATCTAATTGGTAAAGATAATAACTGGCAAGAGACATTAAGAAAGTAAAGTACTTCATTATCATTATTATTACCATCTGAATGTGCGGTAAATGTATTAGCAAGATGTTATGCAAATTCATTTGCTTTTTCAGTGTCTGGTACTGGCCAGCTACCATCAGACTTTCTTATTCAAGATACAGCAACTACAGGTCTTTTGAGTCTTTGTTTTGTGATTTTCCACAAATAATGATCTGCGAAAGATAGGTTGGCAATGCACGTTTGAAATCATTCCTTTCTAGCTATTCTTGTGGCAGAACGTAAGTTATGAGTTAGCCTGTTTAAATGTGATTTATCCAATGGCCGAACCCTAAGTTTTTCGTAGAAAAGTTCTTTATATGTAGAGATATGCTATATTTATACTGAACTACTCTATCTCTGATTGGTGTGGCTATGCAAGCAGCATTCTGGATTAATTTCATAAATACTATACAGCTTTTTCGACTTTATGATTTTCCTTTAATCGGAAATCTGCGTTTTTTGTGCACAACCGTGGTTGGGATTTTTTCTAGAGTACTCCAGTACTTACGGTTATTATGACAAAGCTTCGATCAAACCTAAATTCGATTGCAGTATTTATTTATGATATTCCTTTGATTATGACATAATCCAGTAGATCTGGAATTTTATTCAGATCACTGGGCCAGTAAGTTGGTTCTCTAGTTGTTAGGTAATCCATATTATGGGCTTGGATAACTTTTATTAGATTTCGAACTTTAGCCGTAGTCAAGCCTATAGGTCCCCATGAAACATTTTTAGCCTTCCAGTCACCAGCTACTAGAATTTTTGATGTGTTGCATTGAGTTAGAAAATCTTGATATTCTTCATAAGAGAAGTAGGTACGTCTTGGTGAACTATTGATCGCAGCGATTGTTATAAGCCATGTCAGAGCTCCTAGTTTTAATATTGTACTTTGTATTTTGTTAGTAGTATATGGTTGTAGCATATAATGCTTTAATGTTGACTTTATCATAATAGCTAAACTTGCGTGAGAGGTGCCATCAGGATAGTTGTTATAGTAGATTGTATAGTAGAGTATGTTGTTGTTCTTTCGATTGAATGGCTCTCAGAAATTAGTAGTGTATTAGTTTTGTTGACTTCCAAGAATGTAATTATTGCTAAAATGTGGTTAATTATCCCATTCGTATTCCATGCTGTTATTCTTAGCGATATAGCAATTATTGTGTTAATTTATGTATGACAGTTGTAAGCATGGTCAGTATCATGCCGTTTTAATTAAGTAATTGTGAAAACATATTTTTAAATTCGTTAAGGAAGCCTAACAATTTTTCAACCATATCTAAATTGTTTGGATTGTTTGTGTACGTGACTGGTATGCCTGATGCTACCTCTAACATAACTAATTGTGTATTGTCTTAAATTTTGGTTAACTTGTTGGTTTTGAATATTGAATTGTTGTGTTTTAGGAGAATGTCTGATTGGTTTCGTAAGGTTGTTTTTGTTTCTTAGATTGATTAGGTCAGAATACACTGTGCATCCTTTATAATTAGCAGGATAACAAAATACACATTTTGCTGGCGTTTCTTTAGTTTTTTTTTATGTATTTTGGTATCACGTGTTCCTCCATAGTTAACGCATTTAAATGATTTCGAGCAATACGCTTTTGAGTGCCTAGAGCACTGGCATTTGTGCACTGAATTATATCTGTCTTGTTCCTAGGTGGTTCCATTCTGGTTTGCAATGTTGAAGGAATTCTAAATTAAAAATTCTGTATTGTTTTGTTTTGGGGGCTCTATATTAACCATGAACATTAAGAGAGATTATTTGCTGACTCCATGTCTAAGATTAATAATGTTTCTTATTTGATGCCCTTTAGCTCCTACTTCATATTTTATATAGCATAGTAGTATGAAGTGGTGTAGATCACGTATTGCCACACGGTAAGCTCTTTCTTGTTTAGTCTGATATGTGTGATGTATAAATTCTTTATCGCGTACATGATGAATTAGTTTTCTGTAGGTGTCGGATGTTTTAGCATTAATTTTTACTGTGTTGAAGTTCAACACCTTTAGGTAGGGTATCCACCATATCGTTGTAATCTTTGAGTTCATAGATATAAATTGGAAATGTTTTAGGATCTATGGTTGGAGAACGAGATTTCAGCAGTCCATGTTTGCATTATCAGTATTGTTTAGATTTGTCTGATTAATGATTTGTGCACGCAGTAAAGATGGGTTCTTTCTTCTTTATTCAAGTTTTATTTTTTATCTTGCTTTATATATTTTTAACTCCGTGATTTTATACCTGAGCATAGCTTGCAATTAATAATTAAGATAATTAAATAACTTAAATAAACAATGAATTCAAGAATGCAGTAAAATGTTCACAAATAATAAGATTTTCAAAATATTTAAAAATTAAAGATGACCACGCTGGCAATTACCATCACCAAGAAGTTTTATAGAAACAGCTACCCTACTACAATATTATATTTTTTCTATAGCAACTATTAAAGTGTGCTTTAATCGACTCAAAACAAAAAGTCAAGTGTTACTTTAACAGCAAGAGTAGACTTTAACCTCAAGGGTAGATAAAATAATTTAATTTTCTAACTTTTATTTAAATTAAATATTACAGCTTCGTACTATCCTAGCAACCCAATCTAGCTACTGAGATTTTAAAAAGTGATTGACTTTCCTTATTTTCTTTTGAAATTGTTAAAGTTCTTGCTATAGAAAAAAAATGTATTATACACGACGATAAAGTTATAACTACCTACTCTTGAATCATTAACGTCTCGACGTTAAACGATTCACTCGTGGATAAAATTTAACTTTATCGTCTTGTATAATAAATTAGTAGTAACTATGTTAAAAATTGTTTTTATATCGTAAATATATTTTGTAGGGAAAAGCGATTACACTGGTCAACACAGATGTTCTTAAAATGTTTTCATGCTAATTCTGAAAATAATTTCAAAACTTTCCCGTCCCGTCAAGATTTTGAGGAATCTTCAGTAACGTGTTCGCTTGAACTATGTTAATTTTTACTGTATTTAAAGAAAAGTATTTTCTATTTTACCATATTAATGAAAAATACTAAAAATTTTGTATTTTATGTCAAAATTCCCAAACCACGCCAGTTATTGTTCTTGAACCAATCAGTTTAAGGTATTCATGGATTTACACCTAAATGGGTATACAGGGTTATTCAATTTCGATGCGCATCATTATAATTTCGAAAACTATAAGAGATACAAGGCCAGTGTAATTAGAGTACATTATAATGCTGAATAATATTCAAACCTACTGACCTTAGGTTTTGAGCTATGTCCAAATAAAAACAAAAATATTGTTTTTTTTACCTTTTCTTGTTAAACGTTGATACTGTTACTTAGAATAAAGCTGACTTGACATAATTAGAATACAGAAGTTTAAATCCGGGAAAGTGGCTGGCCAGTCTACAACAATGCTATGTAAAATGCGTCGTGGTAATTTTTATAATATCTATTTAAAATACAAAAGATTGAACTCATTTGTGACCTTTAATGTGTATATGTATTTATACACAGTGGGCCGAAAAACGGCTATAGATTTGATGGCCTCATGTATTGGTAAGTTATTAATATTCTAAAATTATTATTCTACCATTGAAAATCGCAATGTTTATGGATGGAAATAGAGCATTTTTACTACAAAGAGACGGTAAGAATTCAAAGTTGTGCGTGGTTAGACAAAAGTATGCAAACAAATGCTGGTTTTTGGAAAAATTTATTATTTCCAACTTTAGGAAATGCTACAAGAATAGAAAAATAATCATATAACAGGGTGATTCAAATTAAGTGCGCACCATTGCTATCTTTGTTATTATTGATTTTACAAAGTAGGCTAAATTAGCAAACTAGTAGTGTTTTTGGCGCTGACTAATATGCAATTAATAAAAAAACAATCGAATAACTCATTGGCAACAAAATTTTAAAAAATATTTTTTTAATGAAACACCCTGTATATTTTTCAAAAACTTGAAATAAAAATGAATTTGTGATATAAACGCCTTAATACATTATTGTCGTTATTCGATTGTTTTTTTATTAATTGCATATTAATCAGCGCCAAAAGCACTACTAGTTTGTTAATTTAACCTACTTTGTAAAATTAATAATAGCAAAGATAGCAATGGTGCGCACTTAATTTGCATCAGCCTGTATAATGCAACTAGTGGGTTCTTGATTATCATATAATAATTTCTGTTTACACTAGATAATTATCAAATATGCTATTTAATAATATGATTGTATATGTTCATCATTTTTGTCAACAATCATTTGTAATCGTCTTCACCAATTCCCAATTGCAAAAGCAATTTGCTTCTTTAATTTACGCTACCATTTTCTTCAGGACCTCGATTAAGCAACAACAAAAACTAAAATGACAGATACAAACTGACGTTGACCAAATAAATAAAACAATAGATATTTATGCATTAAGGAAGATATGAATATGTTTTTTCCCTGATGTTGACATGTGTTACAGACCGAGTGCTCTGGCCCGAG
The DNA here is from genome assembly GCA_940337035.1 of Agriotes lineatus. Classification (NCBI taxonomy): domain Eukaryota; kingdom Metazoa; phylum Arthropoda; class Insecta; order Coleoptera; family Elateridae; genus Agriotes; species Agriotes lineatus. The sequence continues at coordinate 116,940,879 of OW679195.1, read as the reverse complement.
GTCTGTAAGTCAACCGAAGGTAAAGAACATGAATATCTCCCGTGGTGCATACAATATTTTATCTACTAGCATATTCGTAAAAATAGTATGAAATTTCAAAATGTCATAATGATATTTAAATTTAGAATATGTAAGTAACATCAAGGATTGCCTCATTGTATGGTTGCTAAGATGTTAATTGTAGTTGCATTGTTACCATGAGTTTCAGGGAGAAATAATTTGACAAGTCCCTTGGGAGTTATGAGTAGCGTTTCGTATTTTGTTTCTATAACGAAAATGTACAATATCATGTTGCTAGTAGATACAAATCATTTCCTACTAATTTTATTACATCATTCATTTCACATTAAAGTGAGGCTACGTAATGAAAACTCCCGTTTTCGAATAACCTTTATAAAGTGAAATACAATCGAATTAAAATGTTGAATTATTGCAAATACGGTAGATTTTAATCCCCAAAGTATAAGCATTTCGTTTTTGAAATTGGATTCATTAATTGCTTATTATTGGAAATACCAGAATTTAAATTTTATACCGCTTTTTTAGTCCACTGTGTATATAGTTTTGTTCCTCTACCTCATGGCCACTCTTGAGGTAAAAGTTACATTAATTGTATTCCAACTTCAAATTTTTGGTACAGTGGACTGCGGAAATATTTTTGTTAGTGATTCGAACTGAGAACTCGCTTGTTGCGGGTTTCTAGCACTCTACCACCACGCTACCGAGGTTTCTGGTTGTATTATTTGTCTTTTTCTTTTTCGTAAATTACACCGACTTAATTGTTTTTATCATAAATAATCTTAATTTAGTTATATATATACAAATTTGTGACTACTTTACATATTATGCATCAAATACGCACAATGGAATTTTAGGAGACGAATCGTTTTTAATGAGAGAAGTCCCCTAAAACTATTTGCGTACGTGATGCATACAAGATTGTTTGGTATCAGCTCTGCAAATTGTCTGCTAGAAGTCAGAAAAATGAAAATTATTTTCAATAAAAAAATCACGTTTCTAATGTGTTGCAAAGTTACCTTTCAGTCCGCTAAAATCCATTAAAGTACTCAACTCGGTCTGCTAAAATCCATTAAGGTACTATTCCGCTAGTCCGCTAAAATAGCGTTTTGCGGACTCAAACGAGCCTGTTAAAGTGTCATTTTACGGAGCATGTACTAAAAAGAAATTTTTAGAGTTTCACAAAACAACTTCTGGTATCATGTTTTTGTATTGATACTTTAAACCAGTGGTTCCCAAACTTATTTGACCTACCGCCCCCTTGTCAGAAAAAAAATTACTCAACGCCTCCTGAAATCTATATTCTTTAAGCGAACAAACAAAAAATATTGTAGTACTGATAATTATCTATAAGAGTATTTCTAGGTAGAAAATTATTTTGAAAGAATAAATCAATTAGCAATTAAAAATTACAAGGGTGGATTTATACATTAAAAGTAGGTACTATATAAACAATTGAGAATTGTTTAATGAATGATACATTAGATACAATTACTGTTAAATTGTGAATAGTTTATTAAAAAGGTGCGAGTATATAAGTTGATTTAGTTGGGATAGTTGTTTGGTAACATCAGAACTTAGATTTTAATTTGCATTTGCTGACAATCAAAATAACTAAAGTGAAAGCCAAACTCAAATGATTATCTGAAAAAGTCAGTTATGAAATGTTTAAATAAAATATATCATATAGAAATTTGCTATAAATTATTATTGCTAGCGAAAATGATATTGTTAAAATAGCCGATTTTGTTTCGAATTTCTAACCTGTGTTTTGAGTAAAAGCAAATTTGAATACGTAATAAAAACCCTTTATTATAATGGCATTTACTTTCTGGATGGTGTATTAAAGGGTGTGATAAAGTAAAATTAAAGAAACGGAGAATAATAGCTATTTATGCAACCAGTACTAAAAGTTGATGTTTATGCACGAGACATGAAAATTATGTCGAGTGCAATAACACTTTTAGCACGAGATTGCATACAATATTTTTTCTACGACCTTAAATTTTCTGTTATTAATCCATAAATGTCGGTTTAACAAAGGTTTGCATTTATAACAATTATAATTTATGTCATAATAAAGAGATAGTCTTGACGCGTAGGTGAATGTTTGTGGAGCCGGTACTGTCAAAGTCAGTTATCAAAGGTAATTAAAATGGTACACATCTGACTTTATTCATTACATAACGCTTTAATTATTTAAAAAATACTTTACCTCTAACGCAAGAAGTAACTAGAATAACTTTACAACCTCACTTCCAGTTCGAAATTGTAGTTTTATAACCTCACTTTACTTTATAACACATGTGCTAAAAGTAAACAGCTGATCTCATTTTAAACACGCTAAATTATAAAACGTCACTTTTAGTGAAAAAAAGCTAGCGCTAAAAGGCCTACTTTTAGTGGTGGTCGTAGAAAAACGAATTTTAATAATGGTAAATAGTCTTTATGCAATAAATAAATCTGTAACTTGTATTTTGTGTGTTTAGTTGGAAAATAATGTTACACTATATTACACAACAGATGAAATATGTACGAACGGGTTTTTTAAATCTTCGTATCTTCTCTTCCTTCTCTAAGCTTTCACCGCCCCCTTATTTTTATTCACCGCCCCCCAAATGCACCCGAAGTTACTATCGCCCTTTTGGATCGTTTCACCGCCCCCCAAGGGGCGGTATCGCCCACTTTGGGAATCACTGCTTTAAACTCTAAACAATTACCTGGCAAGATTCCCAAGCATAATCATTCCACTTCTCCGCAGTCATTGGCGTGTCGGGTTTCTGGGGAAGCTTTCTTCTTAGATTGTGAGGCAGACTTGCATTTTCTCTTTCCCATTTCTGAAACAACATAACGAATATCTTATATTATTCAGACCAAAATTAAAATATGAACTTCCACAAGTACTGTCCAAGATAAGAAAGCTTGGAAAGTTAATATGTTCTGCTGCGTATATATTTTTAACTTAGACGTTACTATTCATATAATACATAATGGTTTAAGGTCTCGTTTAAGCTAATAAAACAATGCTAAAATCTCTATTAACAGTTACCTCACTTTTGTTGTGATGCATAGTATATATTGATCTAAAGAAAGGAAAATAAAAAACAAGTTATAAAAGTAAACTAGTACATTGTCTTTGGTTCACTAAACAAACACTTATACAGGGTGTAGAAATGCTTTACGCACCATAGGGATTTCAATGGTAATTTCTTCATATGAAAATATTTGCTTCCCTAATTATTTTAGAGCAAACTTATATTGAAGTTTTTTGTAGAGAAAAAAATTCTGTATCCATTTATGCCAGCATTTGTCAACGGCAACCAAATAAACAGCAAACTAATTTGTTGATGCTTTGAGATGATTTAGTAATTTCAAGGCACCGCTGATTTGTCTAAAAATGATATTTTATTTCTTTAAATTTTCGGTTTTCCGAAATGTAAAATGACAAATTCTGGCTTAAATGGATACAGAATTTTTTTCTCTACAAAAAACTTCAAAACAAGTTTGCTCTAAAATAATTAGGGAAGCAAATATTTTCATATGAAGAAATTACCATTGAAATCCCTATGGTGCGTAAAGCATTTCTACACCCTGTATAATGTTTATAACACAAAAAAAGCATAAATTGGTTTATATTAGATATTTTACTACATTAAAAAATAGAGAATATTAATATGAATACTAATGGTGTACCAAATAGACGTGGTTAGTAAAAACCTGCAAAACCAAAATATTCTGATAAAGACCAACATAATCAATGAATCGATGAATACGATGACGAAATTTTAAAGAGATAACTATTAAAATTACTAATAACACCATAAGAAGCTACGTAAAATCTCCACCAGACAAACATTAGATCACTACGTGGTAAGTAATTTATATAAGTAAGCAAAATAATTTGTTTTTATTTTATTAATTTAATTTGCATCGTTTACGCACCTGTGGTCATTCCTATAATATTTGTTTTTATTAACCGCCATACTGTACTATCTATTAGCACCCAGATGTTCTTATTCAAACCGTCAATACAAATTTTACCTCATACCAGCGTATAATTACAAACAAGTACTCATACACCCAGTGTCGGACTGGCCCACCGGGCAACCGGGCAAATGCCCGGTAGGCCAATCCAGTTTGGAGGCCAAAATGTCCACATCATTTTATTTTTCAAATAGTAAAAACAAAAAAAAATGCACAAATTTTTTTACAAAATTCAAAAAAATTCTAAACTTTGTGTCAAAGTATTGTCCCAGTTTTATTTGTGCATGTATGCATCATGCATCTATTATTTCTTAGTAGTCGTGGAATGAACATGATTGTGTGTGTGAGGTTCCCGCAGCGTCAGTCAAAAAATTCCTTGATTCAATTCCAGAGAACGCCTATTTAAATGAAAATGACATAACAATTGAGACTGAATTTCCAGTATTGAGATATAGGAGAATAAAACAATGCAAAGAGAAACTGTCGGGGATCCTACAAAAGAAAGAGTTTTGAAAAAATTTGAAATGGAAACTTATAAAGTGATTGTTAATCAATTAATGCAAAGCATGGAAGATTCACTAAAAATTAGGAGATTAGTGAACTTTCAGTTTCTTTGATCCGAGTACTTTTCAACGTACTGCTCAACTAAATGGGGAAAATATTCCTGATTTCGCTTTTGTGGTAATTTTAAAGCTAAAAAAACATCCCACAAGACATCATTAAACAAGAACTGATTAATTTTTAATTTTTTTTTTTCACTTTACAAAAAGAACAATCCCAGCCTATGGTGACTGTGACTCAACCAATCACGACCCCCTGATCACGACACTAATAGTGATGACAACGAAAATGACACCAAAGAAGATCCAAATTTTCATTTAAATATTTGCATTGGTGAGCGGACAGAGGGTGATTGTGCGGATTGTATGAATTGTTGTTTTAAAATTTCTCACAAATACAATTTGCACGCCTTTACATATAGTAATTTGTACTTAGCCTGCAAATACTTACTGACATTATCATGCACCCAAGCAGCCTGTGAAGGCGTATTTTCTAAAGTGAAAATAATCAAAAATAGGCTAAGAGCTTCTTTATCACAAGAAATGTTAGAATGTTTTCTAATTTTGAATGTGCAGTGTGATCTACTCCAAATCTTGAATTTCGACGAAATCATTGACAAGTTTCCAAATAGATCAGTCTCTTAAACATCAAAATTATTGATGTGATTCATATTGTTAAGTATAATTATTATAATGGAATAGAGTGTAAAAATTCCTATAAGGTCAAAGCTTGTGATCATTATTATTTATATTTTTTCTTTATAATTGTTCCAAACTCAAAGTTTATAAACCATAATAGATAAAGAAAATTTTTTGTTATTTGTTTGAATGTCAGTTTATAAGAATAGAATAATTATCTACCTCCTACCTATTTTATTTTTTTGTTACCTTGTTTCATGTTTAAATTTTAAAATTATTAGAATAAATATTTTTTCCATTTCTCCATTTCTTTATCGTAGTTATTGATTTTGTTTTACTTTCACGTGCCATTACTGTACTGTGCCATTACTGGTAAGAGGGGTGCGTTTTGGGTCTTCGAGCTCCCTACAATCATAAAAATTTCGCCTGCAGCAGTGCTTTGCTTCAGGACTCCCCTTTAGCCGGGGGGCTGCGCCCCCCCCCCCACTTCCTCTTATTTTTACATGTGGAGGCCACACGCATCCTTTGCCCGGTAGAGCAAATTTTGCCAGTCCGACGCTGCATACACCAAACTATCATGCAAGTTGTTATAAGACTTATTAGTTTTTAATGTATTAATTTAATTGACAGCGCGTATAGATTTTACCCCAAACGTTGACTTATTAACATTTTTACTTCCCTCGTCTGAAAGACGAAGGAAGTATTGTAATCACGAAAAAATCACCTTCCGAGATTTCTTCAGATCTTCACGTTTTAGAGTCCCTAGATGACGAAAAACAGGTTTTTTCAATTCCGTCTGTCTGTCTGTTTGTCTGTCTGTTGGCGGTATAACTCAAAAACTAGTTGTCGGAGGAAGATGATATTTTGCATACACATTATATACAGTGTGTCCCAGGATTGATGTTACAAGAGGTGAGATGGACTAAAAATTTTTGAATTTTATTTTAAGGTTCTGGGATTCGGTCCTGCTTGGTTTCAAGAGAACTTTAAGAATATTTTCAGTTTTTGAAAAGCAAGTAGGCCTTGACAGGGAAGCGAAAACTATTTTATTTTCAAGTAAACTACTCTTTTTGTTCATGATTCGGCAAAATTTTATTAAGAAACGTTGTTCATAATGATAAATTATCGCCCTATACAAAATTTCAAAAATATTTGTCGACTTAGAAAAATTATTTTTTAGATTAAACAATATAAATTGTATTTATTAAAAATGACGGTTTGATCTGAGGTAGATCTTCCTGAAATTTTGTATGTGGCCATAATATGTTATTCTGAACAACTTTCTTAATACAATTTTGCCGTATCATAAACAAAATGGGTAGTTTACCTGAAAAGAAAATACAATTTTATTGTTTAACTAGCGTTCTGCACCCAAATTGGGCGCGAAATAATAATTTGTATAGTATTCCAACCAGAAATTGGAAAGCTATTTAAAATCAGGCCAGCATTGAGAACTGTAAGTCACTTCGTAATTTAATTCATAAAATTACTGTTTGTCATTCAGTGACACTTCGATAATAACCTTCAAATTTGACAGATGCATTGGGAAGTTTGGAACACATATACGTTTTTCAACATTTTCTATGCTACTATACGGTTTTAAAAACTCAACTAGCACCTACTTAAATCATGCACAATGTTACAATGTCTTAACAAAACAGTTACATGTACAATTTGCAAATGAACTGTCATTACTTGAAAGCTGATTGACATTAGAATATTATTTACTGATTGTATGAAACCAACTTAGACATGACTTACACTTTTCATGGTGTACTAGATTTTAAATAACTTTCCAATTTTTGGTTGGAATACTATACAAGAGCGATTCATTTTGTGTGTCGAGTTAATTTTGAGGTTAGAAAATCCACATAAAAAGGTCACTTATAAAAAATTTAAAACCCTACTACATATTATGGCCACATACAAAATTTCAGGAAGATCTACCTCAGATCAAACCGTCATTTTTAATAAATACAATTTATATTGTTTAATCTAAAAAATAATTTTTCTAAGTCGACAAATATTTTTGAAATTTTGTATAGGGCGATAATTTATCATTATGAACAACGTTTCTTAATAAAATTTTGCCGAATCATGAACAAAAAGAGTAGTTTACTTGAAAATAAAATAGTTTTCGCTTCCCTGTCAAGGCCTACTTGCTTTTCAAAAACTGAAAATATTCTTAAAATTATTTTCAAACAAAGCAGAACCGAATCCCAAAACCCTAAAATAAAATTCAAAAAATTTTAGTCCATCTCACCTCTTGTAACATTAATTCTGGGACACTCTGTATATACCTGGAATGAAACCGGCAAAATTTCAGATAAATATACAAGGTGTTAATTAAGTACGTATACAAACTTTAAGGGGTGATTCCTTGATCAATTCTAAGATAAAATGTTCATATAAACATGGGACCTAAACGGCCTCGTTTTCAAAATACAGGGTATTGAAGTTTAAACAAAATCTTGTTTTTCAAAAATTTGGAAAACGGCTTTAGGTATTCTAATGAAACTTGGTGTAGGTTAGTATTTCATGAAGTGGCATTGTTCGGTCAAAATAAATTTAATTTATTTCTACCAGTGGCGTGCATCGGAATGACCTCAGTTACATTATTTTCGAAAGATCTGGTCCGCCACTGTTTTTTAGCTAAAAGTTTTGTAGCTATTGTAAGATTGTTTGTTATTAAATAATATTTTTTTTAAACTTCTTTAAACTGTATTTTGAAAACGAGGCCGATTAGGTCCCATTAACGTCCAATCAATGAAATTACTGTTACCAATTTTTCCGTTTTTCTCAAAAAGGTTTATTCTATAAAAAAAATAAAAGATACAATAGCGGACAATAAATTTAGGCCGGCCTGTCATTCGCTTGACAGTATTTATGTTGGTGGCACTATAAGTCTATGCGAAATTCAAGGTTAGCAGGTAAGGTTTTCTTCAGACTGTCTCTAAACTGACGCAAAATCTAACCTGCTAACCTCGAATTTGACAGCTCCACCAACATAAACACTGCCAAGCGAATGACAAGCCGGCCTAAATTTATTGTCCGCCATTGTAAATCTTTTGTATAGTTTTAGTGGATGAAGCTAAAAAGTTGTCGTTTTGGCCTAAAAACAGTGGCGTACCAGATTTTTTTAAAATAAGCTAATTGAGGTGCCAAGTTTCATTAGTATACCTCTAGGAGTTTTCCAGATTTTTGAAAAACAATAAATTTTTGTTTAAACTACAACATCCTGTATCTTGAAAACGAAGCCGTTTAGGTCCCATGTTTGTATGAAGTTTTTATCTTGGAATTGATCAAGAAATCACCCCTTAAAGTTTGTCTATGTACTTAATTAACACCCTGTAGACAGGGTGAGAACCTTAAAAAATAAAATTTTGTTTATTCTTACGGTAATTTTGAAATAGAAGGATGTAATAATTTTCACATAGGTCAGGCTTTACACTTTCGAAAATAGGACCCAACAGATACAGGATAATGTCACAAAAGAGTCGAAACGTTTCAACAATAAGACCGGTCCCTTAAATAGAGGCGTGCGCCGCACTCATTTCAAATAGCCTCGATGGCGCAGTTCGACTTCTGAATGCAGTTACGATTTCTATGCAGGTGCGGTTACCATCGCTATGCAGATGCAGCGGGTTCCAATCCCAGCGGAATACATACTTTTTAATTTGAAAATGTATTTAATTTACTAGAAACGTGAAGATATCTTTACTGGTAAGTTAATTTGATTTTTAAAATTATTTAGTGTCACAATGTCGACGAGGGAAGTTCTGGATAAATCCTTTAAAAGATTTTTTATTTGCAATGGAGGAAAATACGGAATTAAAAGTAAAAGAAGCTTTAGAGAATGTACCACCATTGACCACACTACATTACTTTCTATTTTCAGTTGATTAAATATTGATTTTGTAATTATGTACGGCATATCGAAAGCAAATGCACAAAAATGTAGGCACAGCAGATGTAATAACGTTTGCGCCCATCCAATCTCACCGAGTGACGAGTGACAAATTATTATTTATGAACATTTTGTACATAAAACCTATTCATATATGTAGTAAATAACTAATATTGTTATAGAATCATAAATACATATACTGCATAGCAAACTAAACAAGAAAATATGAAACAAGAATTATTCGGAATTAGTTTTTGTTTCCTAGATACAGCTATCGCTTCTCCGTTAGACAGAGGCTTACTTATAAGAACTCAACTTGTTGTCTTGCAGTATCTAATACGAATATTCATTCATATCTAACACTAGAACTATCCTGAATTTAACTGCAATTGTTATATAAGGAACAAAATGTTCATTATATCACTCTCACATATCACGGCAAGTACGACAAAGTCAATTTCCAGTCGATCCACACAATATTATTTTTATGTATGATCATTTGATCAAGTAAATTATATGATAATTTAAAAATTATTTTATACGATCATGTCAAAAACACGCCTTTATAAGTCCAATTTGTTTTCAAAAAGTGCAAGTTTTGCGCAATAGTGCGACAAAGTTATTTTTGTACATTAGAACGATACAGTACAAAAAAAAAGCTTAGCCGCGCATGTACGGCTGAAAACCAAACTTACAAAAAGAAAATTCGGATTTTAAAAAAATCAAATATCTCGAAAACTATTCAAGATATCGTGAAATGAGTGACATATTTGGAATCAGGAGAGAAAACTACATAAAAGTGATATTAAAGCCTAAAATGTGAAAATTCGAACATTAAAGTCGAATATTTCGAAAACGGGTTGAGATATCGAAAAGCCAGTGGTGGATTCGGATTCAGGGGACAAAAATACATAGAAATCCACCATCAGTTGTATTCTGTCTTAACGGGAACCGTGCGACAGACATACAGACACACAGAAAGAGCGATCATAGTAACCACTTACTTTGTAAGTTTGGTTGAAATATGATTGTATATCGTAATACGAGTGTGGCCATTGGAAAACACATGTGAAATATGGAACACGAGCGTTAACAAGTATTCCATTCACATAGGTTTTCTATATTTCTATACGTGGCTTACAATTTTTCGTTTCGCATTCTGCAAGAAATTTCGATTTTTAGTTTGATATTTGTCACAAAAACTATTTGCCATTTGTCACTTTTAGCAGATCATAGTATGTTATCACTTGGCATTACATTGCAAAAAGTGAGTATTTTCTGCACCGTTACCACCGTAGACTCCCTAACAGAAGAATCCCAAATTGTCAGGTCTTTACTTCAGCCTTTTGGAAGACTGGGTTAGGTTGGTATTCGGCGATCCCGAGGGGCTGGTGCACCGCAACAGGAAAACGCAATGCGAGAGGAAGCTGTGGTTTATAGTCACAGATTTTTTTATTAACATCATATATCTTTTTAAGGGAGCATTCTGGTATCAAGGTCTATTAGGTAAAATGCTTTGTTTTGGCCCAAAGAAGCTTTAGTTAAATTTATTACACCTAATTATGACCCACCCTGTATACAGGGTAGGCACATAGTATAATATAAAAGTAAGATTTTGCACTTAGCTCATCTTTTTACACTTGATGAAAATAGGCGTACTTTGGACCCAACAACAGGGTAAACACGTTTAAAAATTAACTTCTTTTTTCCTTTGATATTTTCAAAATTGTTAGTTTCAAAAAGTCCACTTACGAGGGAAGTTCTGAGTAAAGCCCTTTACAATTTTTTAAATCTTATTATTAAAACAGATAATAGTGCCGTTTTCAGAGTTTTATTTAATCCTCTATAATACGTTACATACAATAAATTTTCAAAATATTTCAATTAGTATTATTCGCTTCCTTCATTAGCGCTTAATCTTTACCTGCCACATTTATCTTTCCCTGTTAAATTGCCAGCAATGTTGCCATACCAGGCACGGTGTAACATTCCATACGTCGCGTCGTGTAGGCGCCCCATTTACTAGAGTCAATGAAAGGGATTTGCAGACTGAAAAGCTCAATTCCGTAGATTTAAATCGCAGCACGATACTGAAGTAATTTCCGCGTGCACTAAATCCAGCAATTCTAGCTACTACCTCTAAAACTAGGAAATTGGTTGAAGGTGTCCCAGTTAGAATACATTGGTGTGGTGCCGACAACGCGATAACAATTTCCTTCAGCTTATTAAAATAGCCTGCTGAACTATTTATTAGAATGAAGGCTGCACTATGGGTCGATTTGATAATTACTCGGTCGACTTGTACAACAAAGAGCAATAAATTTGACAAAGTACAGGAAATGCCTGGTTTAATTGATACAGGTGGCAAAATGTCCAATTTTAGAATAATGTCAGTTCGTGTTATGCTACACCTATTAATTCTCATTTCTATTTTTGTTATATTGATTATTTACATCTGGTTTCATGTTATGGCAACCGTAGCTACCGTCTCTAAATGGATGTGTTCTTGAACTTGAGGCAGTTCAACTGTCTGAATTATTAATGAGAAATGTCTGCTATGGTAACAAAAAGTTAAAAGAATAGAATTAAACGTCGTCCATTCCACCATCCGATGTAAGGGTTGTTTCTCACATTGTATGCACGATTTTATTCCTTATATCAGCCGTTAACCTTTCCCACGATTTAATCAGTAAACTGAAATTCAGCAATATTAATGTAATTTTCCAAATAAAATGTGTCATTCTATACTTAGCATATAAAGATTTACTGAAGGAATCAGCTTTGTAATCTGCTGTTAGGTAGATTACACTAAATTTATACAATGTGTCGTCTTTGTGTTAGTGGAGGGTTAAGTACGGTATTTTGAAATTAAATATTTCAAGAAAACTATTTTGGAAATTTTTTAGATAATCTTACACAATTGAAGATCGAGATCACTAACATTTTCCATACATATTAGGAAAAACTAGAAGCCACATTTAATTATAAATATACTAGCTACTGAGCCCACCACATAGGTGAATTTACTCTAACTAAACACATTTTTGCATCTTCAAAATTTAATTGTAAATGAAACGTTACAGGAGCAAATGTTTTTACCGTTCTTAATTAAAAAAGCGTTCATAATTATGTACAAAATAGGTAAGAAAACCTTAAGCTTCTGATACTGAAGCAATAGAAGGAAACATGTACTAAACCAAAGTACATCAATTTACAAAGAAAAAAATGGTGGCGGTGAGATTCGAACCCGTGTTCCCAGCGAGGTTTCCAGAGGAAATTCGATTTCTAGGCAGACGCTTTCTGCGGTGCCTTATAAAAGACGCACTGACGACAGGGCCGTTGGCGGACAGAGACGCAGAGATGCAGGAACGCAAACAAGTAGTAAAATGTTATTATAGCTTGAACAATTCTAGCAGGAGTTACCACTCGGGTCCTTGGCCGCCGTTTAGCATTTTCTACTGAACCGTTTCCACATTATCTTACCCATGCTAGAATTCTGTTAGCAGAAGGAACATCACGCTGACAGTCTGTGCGAAAATCTCGTTGAGTCTGAGTTACAGAACATATCAAATGACAAAGGCCGCTCAACTTTATAAATGGCACCCTTTATTACATTAAATACATCTATTACGACTGGAGTTTTTTTTTCTTCAATTAATTTGGCCAATTCAATAGAGAGCTCATCTGGCTCAACTGATCTGCCATCTTTTATGTTCTTATGTTCTTAATTGAGTGATTCATATCTTTCTTTGTTGTTGTATTTATATCTGTTTCGATATCTTCCATCTCTAGCTCTGCTCTGTTGTCGTCATCCCATAGTTCTTTTACACGTTTTTCTCACTTTTTACTTCCTTTTACAATAAAGGAAGTATTGGATTCCCCCCAAAAATTCGAAATTAAGTTTTCAGCAGATCTTCACGTTTTAGAGTCCCCTGAACCCAAAAAACATATTTTTATCGCATTTCATTTGAAAATGTACTACATTTCTTCAATCAAAATCGATAATAAGTGTGGTACTTTTATCATTAGCAACACTTTTATCCCTAGCAACGGCGATTCGTTTTACATTTGGCAATACTGAAGTGTGATGTTGGTGACACTATAAGACTATGTGAAATTCGAGGTTAGTAGGTTAGATTTTGCGTCAGTTTTGACATAGATTGACGCAAAACCTAACCTGCTAACCTCGAATTTGACATAGACTTACAGTGTCACCAACAACACACTTCAGTACTGCCAAACGCATAACATCAACTGGAGCTGCTTATTGTGCTTTAGTACATAGGAATGAGTTATGCTCATCTTGGTTATGTTTTGACTGTTAGTGTCACTTGAATTTAATATTTTTCATCCTACATGATTAGAAAATCGAATTTTACCATCTCCATAGAGACGAGAAAGTGTGCGTTTCTAAGGCTAGCCCTGCAAAACAAACCCCAATGGCTAGGCAAGAAAAAAAATTTCGACGTTTTCCAGTAGGGGACGCTGCAATAATCTGTCAAACCAAATTTAAAAGAAAATCACGTTTATAAGTAACTTGTTTGCTTTAAATAGTAATAGCTATTCCCCTTTTACAAAAATATTTGCTCAATAAAACTTAATTTTAGCAATGTATTCGTTATATTTTTAATATACAATAAACATCAGATAGATTTCTGTAGAAGCTTATGTCTAACTACGGGTAGATGGCGCTGCAGTTACAAAGGCTATTCGATATGCCGAGATTTGCAAATTGTTTTATTATTGTTGACAGCTCTGTCAATTTCAAAATAATAACCTGGGTGAGAACTATGTTGAAAAAATTATTGCAGGATGGTGTTGTCGGATGAAAAATAATGTGTAAACCATGGGCGGTAAAGTGATTATTAGCAAGTACCTAATTTAAATTCGTATGTTAACTTGTAAAATAAACGCTCTAATCTATTGGTCTCATTTGTAACCATGGAAGTGACCTGTATGATTAAATGCTAGCATGGAAACTAAACGAATATGTTAACCATTAAAATAAATTCACTGCATAAGTTTTATGTACTATGTAGATGCGACAGCCAGCTTTTGAAGAAAATCGCATAACCGGAAGTAGGTGTTTACTCTTGTGATTTTTCAGTTTTTTCGATTTTTTCAAAAACGGCTCTAACGATTTTTTTCAAACTTTAGATTTTTATTACATTTTTAATGTGTATTGATGTTAGAAAGGTGATTTTCCAGTTGAATACTTCTAAACTGGTTTTCTTTTTCTTTTTTTTTTCAAGTTTTTTATTAACTCCTATTTTAAATCGAACACCCGGTATATTATTACATTTTTGAATTCAGCTTAAAATGCTATAGAAAATTTGTCTGCTTGACTAACGCTCTATTTTGTACCGTTTTTGTAGAATTTGTAATTTTTGAAAATTTTTACAAATGGTTAGAAATAAAAAATCAAATTTTTGGCTAATTATAAGATCACTGTAAAAGGAAGTTGCGTGAGTGTATCACACC
>OW679195.1:116806685-116926190 GCA_940337035.1 Agriotes lineatus | reverse complement strand
TACCTGCCCTGATAGAAAAATGCCTCTCTTCCACTTGTTTCCTATTTCAAGGTCAGTTCTTTAAACAAATCTCTGGTGCGGCCATGGGTTCTCCTCTTTCACCTGTCGTTGCCAATATCTTCATGGAAGCTTTCGAAAACGTAGCTCTGGAATCTTCAGAATTAAAACCCAAGGTTTGGTTCCGATACGTTGACGATACCTTTATTATTTGGCCACATGGTAAAGACACGTTACCCGTCTTCTTAAATCATCTCAATAGTCAACATCCAGACATTAACTTTACCATGGAGATAGAAAGTAACGGTTCCCTTCCTTTCTTAGATGTACAGGTCTCTCGCCAACCCAGTGGCAAACTTGGTCATTCTGTATATCGCAAACCTACTCACACTGATCGCTATCTACATGCCGATTCCCACCATCATCCTACACAAAAACTTTCCGTTATCAATTCACTTGTACACCGGGCTGTTTCCATATCCCAACCCGATAATATCCACGATGAATTAAATCACATTCGGAAAGCTCTTAGGAATAACGGTTACCGTGCTAGGGATATACAGTCTGCCATCAATCGCCATCTTCACCCACGGCCACCCAAACCTCCAAAACCCGATCCTCCTGCAGCAATAGTCTTTCTTCCCTATATCCACCAAGTCACGGACCGCATAGGAAAGTTTCTTCGAAAACAAAACATTAAAACAGTATTCAAACCCCCGAGCAAAATCTCACAGGTTCTTCCTTCATCTAAGGATAAATTAAACACTATGTCATCGAATGGTGTTTATAGAGTCCCTTGCTCTTGTAATGCTGTATACATTGGTGAAACAGGTCGTTCGGTGAAAACTCGCATCTCTGAGCACCAGCGCTGTCTCAAGTCAGGTCTCGTTTCATCATCGGCCATCGCCGAACACCAACGCGATACTGGTCATAAGATCCTTTTTGATGAAACTTCCATCATCTGCAAATCCCCATTCTTCTTTAGCAGAAAGATTCGCGAAGCCATTGAGATTTGCAAACACCCTAATAATTTCAATCGGGACGAAGGCTTTCCCCTTCCTTCTATGTGGAAAGTGCTTATTCCTAAGCCCCGCCCTCCGTCACTAAACCGCGACGGCATTTGCTGAATCGCTACGGCGCTTGCCTATAAATTCTCGCTTTTCTTCTTCCGATAGTCAGTCGAGTTTCGCCTCTGACGTGGTTAACACGTTGAGTTACCGTGCTCTTCTGTCCCTTCCCTTTGCAAAGAGTTTCGCCTCTGGCGTGGTTAACACGTTGAGTTACCGTGCTCTTTTGCTTTTTTCCTCCTGATGAAGCCCCTTACGAAAGTGGGCGAAACGTTGAGTTCTTCGATCTCAATCATGACACGATCCAATCCCGGAAGTCGTTTGTTACTTAATGACAATGGCCGTGAAAGCCTCAAAAATCAACCATATAAATCGTTAGTGTTTAAGTCGTAAATAGCCAAATAAATAATTGATGTTTAATCCAGCGCATATAAATAAATAAATGTTTACGTTGTTAGAAATAGTGCCTATAGTTCGTAGTTTAAGTAAAATTCGTGTATTTGTAAATAATCATAATTAATTGTTGTAAATAAATGTTTAATACAGAAGCAGTGAATAATTTTTAAATAGCCCGAACGTTAAAAACGTAACAGTATACCTTTGTATAATACAACTTTTTTAAACTTAAAAATGGATTTTTCCCTTAAGCGGACGCCTCTAATAACCGGACAAAAACTTTGGCACCGTGCGTGTCCGCTTATGGGAGATTTCACTGTACATATATTTTGCATTGTTAACTTTCACCTAATAAAGAACAATCACATGAAATCTTTTATTACTATTATAAAACTTACTTCGACCTTCTTTCCTGAATTGATAACTTGTGCTCTGGCAAATTCCAATCTTTTCAAGTCGTCCTGCTCGTTGACTACAATAGTACCTGGTTCTAATCTTTCCGATGAGAGAAATTTTGGACTGTATGCCCCTTTTTCGTATGAAGCAAAGCATTCATTTAATAATGTGGTTTCCGGATCCTCCATTTCCCTAGAAAATAAAAAAATCAATTCAAATATTCTTCAAGTATAACTTTCAACAGAAAAATTACAAAATGTAACATACATTATGTAAACATAAACAGATTGTTTTCTATTAAGTTAGAAAATTAATATGCATATAAAGGTAAAACTGTATTTTTTAACCTACTAAAAAATACAGTGCTTTTGGTTTTACTAGAAATTATCCTAACTTTCTAATTACAAAGAGAACACGTAATAATGTTTATCTACTCCAGTGGGATAAATAACTCATTACGTCACTCATTTGACACCATTTAAGTTAGGTAATGAAGCTCATTACACCACTCGGTTATGTAATGGCTTCAATACCTAACTGAGCGGTGTAATGGCTTCATTACCTAACTGAAATAGTGACATTTGCCTACTCAAATATTTTTGAAAATGACAGATCTGACATTTCTCTTAATGCACTTTTCTCAATTTTACGCAGTTGTAGATAAAATTTTGTACAATACATGTGTGATAATGCATCATTAATATACTTGTGTGCTTACATAGCTCGTGCTACGTACTCGTTTGTAACTTACACACACACGTATATTAATGATGCTCTTATCCCACTTGTATAGTAAATAACTATTACAGTTTTCGATTCTGAAGCAAATTTTGAATATAACCAAGGCAGTCTATATTGTTCCAGGTCCAAATTGTGTGTTAGGCCATTTCAAGACTCACTAAGTTTTGTTTGCTTGAAATATATTTGACATTAAAAACTATTTTGACAAGGCAGTTCATATAAGTTACAAAAATACCTTTGAAGTGTTGCGCACCAAGCTGCAAGTCAACTTACACTTCATCAGTTAATCCATAAGTTAGGGTGTTCAAGTTTCCATTTAAGGAAAGAAGGATTTAGAGAACTGACGGATTGGAAAGGCTAGTTTGTGTGTGAAAAGACCTTTAAAAGAGCGGATATAAAGGGTAATAAGATGAAGACTTTTTCTGACTGCAAATCACTAGCTTCTGGGCACGTTATTGTGAAGAAATTATTGTTTTACTGTTTTACAAAATTAGTAGCATAGGATAATTAGGGGTAAGAATCTAGTTCAGGGACCAACTCCGATCGACATGTGCTATACACCATCCGACGCGTCTCGTCGAGCTGAACAATATTGTTGCTGGGGACGTTCAGGGCAGACCAATGGTTACTGAGATATAGCACTATAAAGTTTTTTTTTTATAAAATTTTTCTTCGTGGAAAACACTCTGGGGCATTCGGCGTGGCGCCGCGCAGTGCTTCGCACAGCGTATCGAAGGCTAATAACAAGTCACACTGCGCGCCACCTAACATAACCTTACCTAAACTACAGTGGCTATATAAGGACAGTGTGGTCAATTTTAAAAAAGGCAGCCATTAAGAGTCGTCTCTACAACAACCAGCCACGCCCTTAGGTATTGTTCTGTGCACGGCCTGCTAAATTGTAAGACAAACGTCACCCTGCTAAATTATGACATAAACGTCATTTTATAAGGACTGGACATATGTGAAATTCGGAGATGCTTTGCAGAGCGCTGTATACCCACGATCGCGAAAATTTGTGCAATACTTATGAGGTGGTCAAAAATGTGCAGTGTAATATTAATTTTACAAGTATGTCAATAATACCTATTACTTAAACAGAATTAAATGTCAAGAGACGATGTGAAACGTAAGGAATCGCTGCCAGCGATTAAAAATCCTCGTTAACGAGCAACCTAATATTGGAATATAAGTCAAGGTGTCCTTTTTATCTTCTTTATTGTGTTTTTGTACATAGAAAACGAAAATTGACAACATTTTGCGTTTATCGACACAGAAATTACGTACAAAAACTCAACAAAAATTTTTTTTTTATATTCATTACCAAACCGTTGTATTATTATTCTACCAGTTAATTTGAAGGAATAGAATATTCAGTGTTACGTAGCCCATAAATTCTCTTTAATTTGAAGTAATAATCTTTGGCATTAAGACATTTATATAGTTTATTATAGCTTTTGATTTGGGCTGATGCGCAATTTTCGCAAAAAGTATTTTAGTTTAACTCGTTGACATTTACTTATGCAAACGAAAATTCGGCATTCGCTTACACAGAACACTGTAGAATTTTATGAGGATTATTTCATTCCACTTCATATTGTGGCTACTTTCAATAATAAAGGACTTAGAAGCAATTTTGTGTGACTATGTGTGATTTCGTAAAACGACTCTTAATGGCGGATTTTAAAACAACCAATCAGAAACATGACCAAAATTGACCACACTGTCCTTATATAGTCACTGTAACCTAACCTAACCTACAGTGCCTTGATAGAGACAGTGGCGACAATAGGCACAATTTGCCACAAAATGGCGGCCAATGGCCTACTAACTTAAATAAATTGAACGTTTTTTAATGGTCATGGTTACACAACATATAAATAATACTAGCTGAAACCCGCGGCATATGCCGCATTTAAGATGTACAACGAATTTAATAACTAAAGAAAGTTTTAAAAGCACGCTAGAGATTGGCAGTAAGGAAAAGTTAAAAAAAAAATTCAAATGGAAAGTCTCTGGAAAGGAAACGCTCGCCTCTGGAAGGCGTCCTAATTAATACGACGTTGTTGGAACGCAGTAACAAAAATGGCGGAAAGAATTAATGCTCTTATGAGATTATATGTGAGAATTATTTGCGCCACCGAAATAATTTTCAGCTGCCTGCAATCTGTGTTTCTTTTCAGGTTTAAGCCGTAGAGGCGTTGAGCGTCATAAAAATATAAATGTGGTAACTCAAGTCTCCAGTTACGCCGTTACTGTTATTGTTAAATAACTCGATTAATTATTATTTCTTTGTCATTTTAAACTGCCATTATTATTATTATCTCCATAATAGTTTCCATGAGTAACTGTTTATAATGTTTATATGCTAGCGAGTTAATTTTCTTCTTAAATCGCTAGTGAATTAATAGTAGATTGTTCTACAAGTTAAAAAGGTGAGAATTTTCCAGCGAATGTAAAAGTTTTACGTGAGCATGGAAGAATGACGCTGTAGCCCGCGCGCATTTAAAGTTTTGCGTGTTAGATAGATATACTTTATTTGTGACATTACAAAAAAAAATTCTTTTACACACGTCTACTATATGGCAAATGCTACACCAAATACATACAATATATACAGTTCACATTTAATGATATATATTTATTCCTAATTCAGTACGTAAAACATGCTTAGAGGCACGTTTTTGATAACGGTGATAAAACTTAGATTAAATTTAGATTTTAGTTTATTGGCATACATGTTTAACGTCAGCGTACAAACAATTTCCAGAATATTTTATACCACATTGAATATTATGTATCATCGGATGAAAATTCTTATTATTTGGCCTGAATGAGATCAGGTGATTAAATCAATGCCAGAATGCTTCAAGGTAGCATTTGGCAACAAGATTTCAGTAATAATCGATTGTTTTGAGATGAGAGTGGAAAAATCAAGTAGCCTTGAAGTACAATGTACTACATGGTCTACGTACAAACAACATAATACGGTAAAGGTACTAATAGGCATCACTCCTCCTGGAGCAATATCATTTATATCACATGGATATGGTGGCAGAATAAGCGATAAAGGTCTAACAGAGGATTGTGGGATTTTAAACAATCTCTTGCCAGGAGATTTTGTATTGACAGATCGTGGCTTTTTAATAAAAGACTCCCTAGGACTACATATGGCCACAGTGATTACGCCTGCTTTTCTAAAAGGGATACGGCAGCTCGATCCAAGGGATATAGAATCAACCAGGAATATAGCAAGCGTGAGGTAGTGCAAGTATATTATTACAATAATTATCTTAACTACCTATATCTTTTTTTCAGAATACACGTCAAACGCAATATTGGAGTCCTTTGTCAAAAAAATACAGTTCTTCACGAAACAATGCCCATGTTCCTGGCGAAAAAGAAAACTGACGATGTTGCTGTCGTAGATCAGATATTAACAGTTTCTTGTGCCCTCGTAAATTTATGCCCTCCTATAATTGTATAATTATGAAATAAATCTTATTAACAAAGTTAATCTAATTATTTTTACTTTAATAATAATATTAATAATATCTACAAAAGTATTAATAGTTATTTAGACCACAAGTGTTACAAGTGCAACTTTTTTTCACAAGTGTGGAGGGTTATTAAACGAGGCGCAGCCAAGTTTAATATTCCACACGTGTGAAAAATAAGCACGCTAACACGAGTCTATAAGATTTTTTAAAATTTCATTAAACATTCAAATCCAAGCCTATTTTGTATAGAATTGTATTTGCCTTCATTTTAGTCAAGTGCGTTGGTCAGTTCTGGTAACTAAGGAAACGTCGATTGGTAACTAAGGAAACGTCCAATTAGAATCGTTCATTCCTAAATTAAAAGCAAAGTGTCACTTTTTTTCACTGATTGAAAAAAAGTGGCACTTAACACACCGAAATTAATTAAAAAAAGCCTACTTTTTTAAATAAAATTTAAAAAAATTAGTTAATTATCAGTTCTGAGTGTCTTTTCCAAAGTGTGCGGAAAAGTTGTGGCAAATCGAATGGTATCGTTCCTGAATAAATATAGTCAAATTTATACCCATTCGGAGTCACGTGATAATCTAGTAATTTTACGTATATCGATTCTTAAAAATGCAATTTTAGGGAAATAAATGACATTCCGTTTTGTAGGTTATCCTGACATATGCCAATTTCTAAAACAAGATTGCTACGGGTTTATTCTCTTATATGAAATTAAACTGAATTTACAGGTTAAAGAAAACATAACATGTCGTAAAAAAACCTGCTGCGTATAGCAAATTTTAAGTTAATTTCTGTGCATGCATATTCTGTTATAGAACATTGCCATTTGAAGCCTATTTCCTTGCACAATCTAACGGGTGTTCATAAACAGTCGTCATCCCAGTTGCTTTGAAAAACAAAATGTTATGTCTTTGATTAATTCGTGCAACACATGAAACGTCATTGAGTACTGTCATAGCGCATTTTTTTTCAATTTTAATAGACATACGTTTCTGAAGTCAAAACCTACTGGGATGACGACTGTTTATGAACACCCGTTATTTAGGGAAGAAACTGAATGTGAAAAATCTCCTCCAGATTCTTCAACCAAGCATTTTTTAGATTTTTTATGGTTACAAATTCTTTAGCTACATACATTTTATATATAGTGTCTTGACTGCTTCGTCGACTTCCGTTTTTGCATTCTTCACTTTCTGGCTCATATTTTCGGTAAATTGTGCTTTCCGAGATATTTAACGCAAGAGAAGCACGGCGAACAGCGTTGGAGGGTGAAACTGTTGATTTACTTTTATTAATATTGTACTCTTCATAAAAAACAACGCATAATATTCAAATTCATTGTTGTGACTGCATGTCCGATGGTTTCTTTTAATTTCCAGTTTTCGGCTCGACAATTTTAGGTTTTACTACCCTTATCTCAATAACTTACACGAAAAATATAATCTGACAGATTAGAAACGTCAAATTTTTAAAATTAATTTTATGAATCGACATGCCTTTTTTTCAAATTTCTTCCATTTCATCTATTTTACTAAAGATGAACAGTGACAGACAAAGGTCACGTGACTCCGAATGAGTATAATTTTGACTATACAATCTGTTCTCCGATACACAACACGGCTTCAGACAGCTCAGATCTACAGAAACTGCTAGTTTTAGCGTGCTCCGCTATGTCTATCAGCAACTGGATAACGGTAAATTTGTTGCATCAAAATTTTTCGACATATCGCGTGCATTCGACACTGTGAATGTGGAATGCATTAGAAAAAAGTTATGTTCCTTAGGCATTCGGGGCCCACTTCTTATGTGGCTGATATCTTTTCTTACTAACAGAAAACTGTTTGTTAAAATTAATGATGTAACGTCCACCACTGTCCGTATAAACTTAGATGTTGTTCAGGGCTCGGTATTAGGCCCCTTGCTGTATCTATTGTATGTTACCGATGTGCCCTTACATGTTATTATTATTATTATTTTTATTATTATTAATATACAGTCATATAATGCTGTATACTATCTACTTGATGAAATATAATGATTCCAATAATGCAATGAAATTTGTTGTCATCTACGTAATAGTACGATACATGAAATAAAAATTATGCGCCAACTTGACAACTTTGGCCCGCTCTACAAGTCGTAATTTTAGTCGCAGGTCAAATTGAAGCTATTTTCAACCTCTACAAGTTTGATAATGGCTACCTTTTCGCTAAATACAAAGAGAAATGAGACACAAGCTCAGAAGCTCAAAAAAAAATCTCGACCCTTTCACGCTTTCCTTTCGCGTTCGATATCTCGACAAATATTGCTCCTACGTGAAAAAGTAATAGAACATAAATTGTAGAACATTCAAAATTCTTACAAAGATGTCTACATTATTTTCATGTAGTGTTAACGGGAACCGATTTATCACAAAAAAATCAAACGCACTTATTTATCAAGATAGTGGAAATAGCACATAGGAAATTTTGGTCGACAACTTGAAGTTAAGCTTTGCTGGACCTCACCAATACCCCAAAAAAGAAATTTCAAATTTCCCTTCACTTTCAAGCAAAAATGACATAGTGACTGGACTATAAGGATATTTTGAAACTATGTAAGCTACATTAACAATCAATAAAATTACACATGCTGTCTACACAACATAAAAGAATAATTAATGTCTAAATTAAGTAAGAAAAATAATTTTAATGCATAAAGTATCAAGGATATTTAGAAGCTATTTAATGTACATAAACAATCAAAATATTTACACAAAATAATTCTATTTATATTTACAGAGTTCACATAACCACTTTCCTTTAGGAATTTTTTTTAATTGTAGGCATGCTGAATGGTACAATTTTATTCTACATTTTCTGTCAGAACATTTTACCATTTGTTCGCCGTCGTCTGGTTTCCTACAGTGACACCATAGCTGCAATCCATAATCAAAATAGGTACATAACATTGTAACATATAATTCACAAAAATACAAAACCTCTTCATCATCGGTGCCTATTACAATGTCACTGGAAATTGAACCAACACCTATAGCTCGCATGTCCATAGGGATGTCATCTGAACTTGGACCAGCACTCGTAGATGGCATATCCATCCGGAGATGCCCCAATCTGTGGGTACTGTCGGTTTAGACATAGACCTATTGTTTGCTACCAAAATGTATGTGGGTTTTCTCCGTCTTATTAGTGTAAGCTTGTAGGGCTTTCTTTTCATGTTCACAACCATAAACTGTAGCCGTCGTCTTAAAGCGAGTTGCTAAGGGATAACATACTGAACGTATCAAGGACAGGGATGGTTTTTCCAGTTTTGTTCTGTGAACGCCTTTAAATTTTGAAGCCGTAATTCGACCAGCTCTGTATTGGTACCACACAGCAGAATTTGCTTGCTTATTAGTATCATTTTCGAGTTTGCGGCATTCTACGATGGACATGCTCATATCTAACTCGGAACCTAAAATACAACATTTTTAGCTGCTGTCGTTGATCACATCGGTCATAAGTTGCCATAACAGCACGATTTACCTGCTCCTTATTTGGGTTTAAGGGATTCGCAGGAGCGCACCGTGAGTCGATTATCTTCTAGGAATTTCTTAACATCTTCATTACTAACTGTAGGTTAAACTTGAGTCAGAAATATAAAAGAACAATGCTCAATGCACACTATACTTGCGAGTACGAGTTACTTCTTTCGCCCACTTGCATTCATGGATGGCTTTTTCTGCATGAAGTTTTTTGATTTGCTGCTTGCCGCTATGATTTACCAGCTTGTTTCATTTTACGGGGCGAAGAGGCCAAGCATAAAAATTTGCAGAAATATAGGTTATGTAGCGTTAACGTTAAACGTTGGCGTCGCTTTTACACTATGCTAGAAACGTACGGCTTGGATTTCGTTGCTTGGTTGCTTGGCAGCGTTCAGTAAGCAGATATGAAAATTAACCAAAGTGGACTTGCCTTCGAAGCTGAGGCAATAGTTTTAAAAAACACAAGAAATAGGCACAATAAATAATTGTTTTCTCTGATAATATCGCTATTAAAAGTTAAGGGAAGTTTGTTTACAAAAACCCGAAAATAGAAATAAACGAATGCAACCGTGGTACTTTTAGTTGTGTAAACACGGCTTTTAGTCTTCTGCATTATTATAAGTGATAATATGTTGGTGGCACTGTAAGTTTATGTCAAATTCAAGGTTATCAGGTTAGGTTTTGAGTCAGTTTTGACACAAATTGACGCAAAATCTAACCTGCTAACCTCGAATTTGACATAAAGTGACACAAAACCTAACCTGCTAACCACGATTTGGTATAAACAAACAAAAGCATCAACAAATTTTGCCTCTTAATGGCGGTCGATTCGAGCGACCAATAAAAAAATCACACTCTATTGTCGCCACTGTGTCATATAAAGCCACTGTAACGTAACCTAACCTAACCTAACCTAACCTAATCTAACCCAAACCAACCTAACCTAACCTAATGTTGCACTGAATTGTAAACAAACTTTTGCAGAGACTATGAGTGTGATGCTAGCGCCATCTACCGCTACATGATTTAACACAGAGACATTTTAAAACGAAGGCGCCATAGACTTAGTATGGGACATTTTAAACTTTACTGTGCTGTATCTCATTGACCGTTGCCTCGAATGTCCCCAGCAGCAATATTGTTCAGCTCGACGAGACGCGTCGAATGGTGTATAGCACATGTCGATCGGAGTTGGTCGCTAAACTAGATTCAAGCTTAATTAGGTACCTACCCATTAGGAATGGTTTTTAAATCAAATATTACAGTCAAGTGACGCACTACGATGTAAATAGCAGTGATTTTATAGATTTTTTTTTCAACTGGCATGTATTACAATGGCAGGGATAGTGCACTGACAGATTGTTCATTTAGTGACCAAAACTAGTAACTGTTTGTTAAAGTTTGGCGCAGCCATGTTGTCAAATTATGGTAGGCCATTCCAAAGGTTACTTTATAGCCCCAGAGTCATGGCCTGGAACAATATAGACCGCCTTGATATAAACCGCCTTGGTTGTTAAAATTTTTTTTTTTTAAATTTAGCTTCTAAACAAAAGTGCATGTACAGACAGACCTTGCCGTTCGAGGATTTGCGTTTCGCTGATTTGATTTTACGCGGGGCACTTATGTGCTTCCTTTCCTTTGCCGTTCGCAGATTGCTTTGCCTTTCGTGCAGTCACGGATGGAATTGCCAACGTTAACTGTTTCAACTTTCACACACTAAGTAAATAAAGCAGACGTATGCGGTTTATGTCATGAACACCTAAATAACATTATTTATCACGAACTTGTAAACACACTTATCGAGAGCCTATTCCTTTGAATCTCTTATTACCAAATTAGACCTGAATTAAATTTTAAAATTATAACTTGAATAAACAAATGGACATTCGAGCTCTAGATTCAAGTGACAGACTTATGTTACGTATGTAATTTTAGTTTGTACCTATACGCGTTTATGTATTTTTGAATTTTTTAATTTGCATAGTATAAATAAATCTAATTTATGAAATCTAACCCCGTTTTTATTATTTATGTGTTTACTTGCGCATCGCGGTTTTGCGCTTCGCAGCATTCTTCTGGAACATAACCCCCGCGAATAGTGAAGTCTGCCTGTAATAGCAAAAACATAAAATACCGGTGACAACTATACCAGCTTAGGAATGAGTTTGTTAGATATGTTTTTATGGCCTAGGTCGGTAGCACTTAGCAATGCTGAGATTCGTGTTATATGTTTGGCAGTCTGACACAAACAGACGCAAAACCTAACCTCGAATTTGACAGAGACAGCGTCACCAACAACACACTTCAGTACTGCCAAACGTATAAGACTCAGAATACCCTAGTTTAACATTTTTCTTTTTACCAATTCTTAAGGTTATCTTATATGTAGCATTATCAGTAAATTAAATTTGCCACTGATCGAGGTGAAAACCTAGGTATTTAATGTCATCTTTTTATCACAAAAGATTTCCATTAAGTCCAACAAGACACGACATGACCTGAACCAATACCAGCTGAACAACAAGGCCTCAGTTCTCCAGCGCGATGTCAGCACAGGTAGGTTGAATTGGGCAATAGTTGAATTTATTAAGACCCTTTATCTCAAGGCCCAAGGCGCAATAAATTCAATCATTCGCCTACTTGTGATGATGTTATGATGAAGAGCTGAGACCTTGTTCTTCAGCTGGTATTGCCTAAACATATTTTTGTAAATACTCTCGAATATGTCAACTTAATCCAACTTCTTAATTAGTCCAGTTACATTAGGATCTGCCTGCCGAAAAAATCCAAGTGAGCTGAAATTTTGCATACACCTTTATTTTGACATTACAAATAATGTCTCAAAAGTTCCTATCGATATCGCGCTTACGTTTTGAGTTATTCAAGGTCAAAGGTCCAAATACGTTTTTCGCAATTATCTCACTTTCTATGGGTCGTATGACTTTTTTAGTGATTACAAAAAATGAAGGCTAGAAAATTCTCTACAAAAAAGATTATACAGATTTTTTACGTACAACTAACCATTCAGTAAATAACACACTGTTAAGTTTTGCAGACGGATTTTACTTCCTCTTACGATAAAGAAAGTATTGGATTCACCCCAAAAATTCGAAATTGAGTTTTCAACAGATCTTCACGTTCTAGAGTCCCCTGAACCCAAAAAACGGGTTTTTGTTCATTGGTCTATGTGTCTGTCTGTCTGTGAACAGAATATCTCAAAAACAAAAAGAGGTATGGCGTTGAAATTTCATATACAACTTTTGTGTACTATCTAAATGCGACAGCAAGCTTTTGAAGAAAATCGCATAACCGGAAGTATGGTGTTTACTCTTATATTTCAAAAACGGCTCTAACGATTTTTTTCAAACTTTACATTTTTATTACATTTTTAATGTGTATTGATTGAGATGGGTGATTTTCCAATTGAATTTTAGAGGTATTCAACTGGAAAATCACCTATCTTTTTTTTTCTGATGCGTTAATTTTGTCCAGGAGTATATATAAGTTACCTATAATTACTTCATCCATTGTTGAAATATCCGCTATTACAGAATCAAAATATTACTAATACTGTGATTTATTTCATATAGTAAATTAGTAATATTTTGATTCTTTAATAGCGGATATTTCAACAATGGATGAAGTAATTATAAGCAACTTATATATTTTTGAAAAAAGAATTTTAAGCACTATCCGATAAACACATAATATATAGGGTTCCATTAAAAAAAAGTATACAATAAGTCAAAAAGTTCACCCATGATGCTCAATTGTTTCTTTAAGTAGCAAATTCGGACGGTTTGGATGATACCCTACAATTTTTATCTGAACAATTTTTTTCTGTCTGGAATAACAAAGTCGCTAGAAGCGAATTTGAGGAAACACCCTGTACTTGGTCACTGGTGGACTGTTGTTGGCGAAGGCCAAATTGACACTGCTATAAATTCTATTCCTTCAATAAGTGGTAACGTTCTTCGTAGAGAGTTTTTTGAACACCTTTGATAAGATTGGTAATAAGCTGATATGTCTGTAGGAAGCTACATATGTTGGTGGTCTTCCTGACTTTGAAATGAAGATGATTTGTGCTAGTTTCCATTAAGCTGGGAAGTAACCTAGCTTTTTCAGTAGTGATGGAACGATTAGTACTTTTACAATGACGATTACGATTATTAAAACAATATCTGTACGATCACGATTTATCGTTTTCTATTACCAAAAACTTGAAAATACTTGCAGCTTTTGTCAGATCTTGAAATCTATAGTATCGAGAGATCCAAAAAAAACTGACAGTATATAATACATATATACGCACCAACGAGTACCTCGGATGATGAGGAGGCAGAACAGCTATATGAAGATATATCAATGGCAAGAAAATCGGAGAACGCAAATTTCGTTATAGTTACAGGTGACTTTAATGCGAAAATCGGACACCCCAATCAAGGAGATCCTGAAAACATAGGCAACTTTGGATTGGGTGAGAGAAATAATCGGGGAGAAATGCTACTAGACTTCCTCACAAAAGAAAACCTTTACTGCTTAAACACGTTCTTTCAGAAACCAAAGCAAAGAAAATGGACGTGGAAAAGTCCCGACGGAGTAACTAAAAACGAAATTGACTACGTAATCTCAAATGCAAGATATATATGCAGGGACGTTTCAGTTCTAAATAAATTCAACACAGGTAGTGACCATAGACTTGTAAGGGCCCAGTTCAATATCGATATCCAAAAAGTAAGAAGCAAACTTTTTAGACAGTCCCGATTTCCAACCAACCAAGAGCTGGAATTAAATAAAGGTCACTACCAAAGTGAACTGAAAAAGAGATTAGAACCGACCAACCAAGCGACAAATTTAAATCTTAACCAATTGGCGCAACAGATAACAACAAGTATTCAGACAAGCACGAAGAAAATATGTTCGAGAAAAAAGAAACCCACGGATGGTAAACTAACCCCACCAACATTAGCACTAATAGAGCAAAGAAGAAATACAAAGAGAGATTCAGATGAGTATAAGGCACTGAATAAAATCATTAAAAAAGAAATACGAAAAGATATAAGGAACCACAATACTCAGCTGATACAAAATACAATTGAAAGAAACGCTAACATGAAGGTACTGAGATCGAAATTATCAAGAGGAAAAACAAAAATAATAAAACTAAAAAATAAAAGAGGAAGAATAGTAACGAGCAGAGAACAAATTACAAAAGAGATAGAAGATTTTTATACCGCACTCTATTCGTCTACAGTACCAAATCTAGGGACAAGAATTCAAATAGTCAACTCAGGATCGGAGGAAATCCCCGAAGTCACATGTGAGGAAATTAGAAAAGCCATGAAACAAATTAAAAACGGCAAGTGTCCGGGGGAAGACTGTATCACCACAGAAATGTTGAAATTCGGTGGACACATCCTAGAGAAGTCTATTACCATTCTCTTCAACAAATGCCTCCAAGAGGGAAAAATACCAGAGATCTGGCAAAATGCAGAAGTAGTTTTAATCTTTAAAAAAGGAGATATCAGCAATATTGAAAATTACAGGCCCATCAGTTTATTGTCCCATCTGTATAAGTTATTCACGAAAATCATAACTAACCGTCTAACTCCTAAATTCGATTTCTATCAACCCGTAGAACAGGCCGGCTTTCGAAGTGGTTTTAGCACGATTGACCACCTGCAAACAATTAGGAGTCTTATAGAAAAAACAACGGAGTACAATATTAATATTCATTTCGCTTTTATTGACTTTCAAAAAGCATTTGATACAGTTGAGATTTGGCAAATCTTAAAATCTATGAACAACGCCCGAATTGACTCCAGATATACTTCAGTCATTGAAAACATCTACAAGAATGCTACTTTACACGTAAAAATAGATGAAACAAATAAAACAAATAAGATCAAAGTGGAAAGAGACGTACGTCAAGGAGATACTATATCACCTAAACTGTTTACTCTAGCCCTTGAGGATGTTTTTAAAAAGCTTTCTTGGGAAGATAAAGGTATTAAAATCGACGGAACATACCTAAACCATCTTCGGTTTGCAGACGATATCGTGCTAATATCAGAAGACATAGACGAGATCAGATCTATGTTACAAGAACTTAACAATGAGGCAAAACAGGTGGGATTACAAATGAATTACACAAAAACAAAAACAAAAATAATGAGCATGGACAATACACAGATATCTGTAGACAACCAAAATATAGAAAATGTCGCTGATTACAACTACCTAGGACACACTGTAACACTCCGAAAGGAAAATAAATATGAAGAAATTACAAGACGAGTAAGACTTTCATGGGCAGCATTCGGTAAATTGTCACACATACTCAGGAACAACACCATTCCTATCAATTTGAAACGTAAGGTCTTCGATGCATGCATTTTACCGATAGCTACGTATGGACTCGAAACAGTTGCCCTAACGATGAAAAATGCCACTAAATTAAGAGTGATGCAGAGGGCTATGGAAAGAGCAATGCTCGGTGTCTCGTTAAGGGACAGAATCAAGAACGAGGACATTAGAAGGCGAACACAAATAACCGACATAATCGAGAGAGTAGCCGAACTGAAATGGCAATGGGCGGGACATATTGCAAGACACAAAGATAACCGCTGGACGACAAAAGTCGCATATTGGCGTCCAAGAGAAACCAAGAGGAGCAGAGGCAGACCACATCTACGATGGGTAGACGATATAAAACAAATTGCTGGTAACAGTTGGCATCAGAAGGCTCAGGATAGGTATGAATGGAAGATATTGGGAAAGGCCTATGTCCAGGAGTGGACGAATAGAGGCTGAAAAAGAAGAAAAGAAAAAGAAGTGTCATGGCTGTTTTAGCAAGTTGTATTCAGCGGCGTATTTCGTGCTCGCAGTTTCCATCGCTTGAGATAAGAGATCCTAAATAGATAAATTTATTGACAACTTCAGTTATTTTCGTTTTCCCTGTCAACTATCATGACTTTTGTTTTGGTTGCGTTGATGGTTAAGCCATATTCCGCACTTACTTCGTCTAGTCTTTGTATTAAAGTTACTAACTCATCCTGCGTTTTTGCAACCAGCACAATATCATCAGCGTAGCGCAAATTTGAGATCTTTCTACCGCCAATAGTGATGCCTCCATACCAATGCTCCAGAACTTTCCTCATAATATACTCGCTATATATGTTAAATAGGACAGGGGACAAGATACAACCCTGTCTCACCCCTTTCTTAATTTTGCATTCAGAGGAATACGTGTTTTCAATTCTTGTTACAGCAGTGCTGTTGCAATAGAGATTTTTTATTATATTCACTATATGTCTTGGGACTCCCATCTTCACCATGATAGACCACAATAGATCCCACTTTAGGTTATCAAAAGCTTTGGAATAATCTACAAAGCGGAGGTACATTGGTGTATAATACTCTCTAGCTTTTTCAATCAGTTGTCACAGATTTAAAATCTGCTCTCTCGTTCCTCTGCCTTTCACAAACCCTGCCTGCTCAGGTGAAATTTGTCTAGCTATAAAGTTCTGTAGCCAAGAATGAATAATATATAGCATAATTTTACTGGCATGAGGTATTAGCACCAGCATCCAAAAATTATCGCAGTTATTAGTAGGACCTTTTTGGTGTAATGGAATTATTATAGAGGTTGTCCATTCACTAGGCCGTTCCATTGAGAGCCAGATTTTTTGACATGTATTGTGTATGATTTTAAGGTAGTTTTCTGGTGCTGCTTTGAGAGTTTCTGCCGAAAATTGAATCTATTCCCGGAGCTTTGTGAGATGCTAGTTTGGCTATGGCGTGCCGTACTTCATCTATTAGAATGTCTGGTTCGTTATCGAATTCAATTCCTGTATTATCAGCCTGCTTTTGGTTTTGATTTTCATAGCTATAAATATTTTCGCAATATCGGCGCTATGTTTCGATTACCTTGTCGAGTTCGGTCACTGTCAAGGTGTTACATATTCAGTTAATATTCAAAGTTAACATCCGGTAGGTTTTTATTTAGAAAACAAAGTGTCTCTCTGATGAAACACTGTAAGGTTGGTACAACAAATATTCAGTTGGGAAATTTCCGGTATTTTTCGTGTTTCTCCAAACAGGTTGACAATAGTCGCAATGTTAGTTGGCGATTAACGATTAACCTAATCGTAATTGTTTCGTCACTATTTTTTATGGAATCGAAGATAGTCATCCTTCGAGAGTTTTTTAAGATTCTGCCAATAATTAGAGAGAATCCTGCGTTTTAATCTATGTTTAATGACTTTGAGGTTTCTTCTGAAAGTGCTTAACTAACGAGTAATCCATTTCAAATTGAGTTTCAAAGAATTCATGAATATGGGCTTCCCCTTCAGGAGTACTAACAAAAGAAAGAGTGACATTCCCCAGATGTTACGTGAACTCTTGCTTTTTCATTGTTATCTTTTGCCCTTTTCTACCTTAATACAAAAGATTTGCATCTACGGTCAGTTAATCTTCCTTACTGCTCTCCATACAGAATAAGCAGTAGTTTGGTATAGTTGATTAGTTGCTCAACTATTTATGAATTGTATACATCTAGTAGTTGTTTTAGTTCTTTAATACATCTACCTTCCTGTACTTATCAATGGGTGCATGAGAAATTTGTGATTTCTCTCTAAGAGTTGTTTTTTCTTCAAACTCTTCTTATATGAACACCGGACAGTAAGTGTCTTTGATTTGCAAATTTTGTTTCCCATGCAACTTATACTCCATTTACTTGACATCTGCACTGTCAAACTGACATTAACTTGGCACCACTGCTATTTTTCACATTTTAACAATTAAATTACTGTACAGTCTAATAAAAAACACATTATTTTGAAGGTATAGTCAAGACATTTTTTTTAAATTTGACACTGACAGTGCAGATGTCAAGTAAATGGAGTATATACGTACTGACATTGTATGATTCTGTACTGCTTCATCTAGCACAAATTAACTCTTCAGTGGAGGCTTTAAGAGGGTTCTGACTTAATCAGTTCTTTGAATAATTCCCAATCTGTTTGCTTGTTATGCAGTGTTATTGGTTTTATTTTTGCATTCGCTTGAGCATTAGCAGTAATTAACACATGAGTGTAATCAGAGAAAAGATCCAGACAGGATCTGGCTGTCAGATGATTCTTCAAAATTTTAAACATACAGAAGCCTAGTAAGGTCGCAGTCTCACTGAATCACCACTGGCCAGCAGCGGCCATCAACTAAAGTTCCAGAATATGCGGCTAGTCGCATTGAGTCACTGTTAGCCACCAACCTGAAATTTCCAACCTGTTTGAATTTTGATGGACGATGGACGCAAGCGCGGGCTAACCGTTAGGGCCTTTTGCTCTATTGGTACTGCCAAATTTGTTAACATGTCTTCTGTATCTGAATGAAAACTATCTGAAGATACACACATTTCTAAATCGCAAAATAAACAAACATTTATGTACATAACCTCATTTATTGACTTTTACTAATTGTTCAACATGGAAAAATGTTGGTAAATGTGCGCACTCTAAGTGTCAAACAAGCGTGAAATTTAAATTTATACTGGTTGGGGATGGTCACCACTGGCTGCAGTGGGAGAGCAGTGCGCTATCTTAGTTGATGGCAGTCGATTGTTGTGGGTGGTGGTGGCTCGGTGAGACTTCTGTGTAAGTCAGGTATCTTTTGCCTGTTCATGATCCAGCATGTTGGTTCAACTGTCGAGCAGTATGAGAGCTATTTTTCTTGCATGTTTAGTTGAGAATTGAAATGAGGTGCTCATAGAAATTGTAAATTGTGTTGCGGTTACTGTGTATCATATAAGTCTTGCGTAACCAAAGATGTCGAAGTTAGATGTGGATTTTTATTTAAATACGCATTTGTTGGGTTAACTGCATAATCTGATAATAGTAAATGACGTTGTTTGGCTGCTTGAACTACAAGTTAGCAGCATTCGGCACAAATGCCAATGAGTAAGGTTCCTCGTTTTTTGTTCTTTTAACTTGCCTCAACTTTTTTGAACACACATTTTCAGAGCAACACCACAACTATGCATTTCAAAAGTCATATTCAAAATACTAGTGGCATGGCCGTATATAAGAGTTAAACAACATTAGTGGCGGTCAGCACTGAAACGGATATCTGACCTATAATAGCAGTAAAATTCCAGCCAGCTCTGGCACGTTAAGCCGTTAGTTTTGGTTGTTCTTTCGGTGATAGTCATTAGGTTATGCTAAAGACGTTAGTGCAACCTGAAAACTATAACACCAGCCTTCCTACCACAAGTCACACGATATTATGATTATTATTACACTAGCGTTCTGCACGAAAATTGGGCGCGAAATAATTCATTTAATGCAAGTAATCCACTTTGTGTGTCGAGTTAATTTTGAGGTTAGAAAATCCACATAAAAAAGTCACTTATAAAAATTTTAAAACCCTACTACTGGCTTACTTGCGTCGCCCTGAGTCGATTAACACCAAAATCAGCCAATTCGGCCCACGGGTTCGCTCTCAAAGTGGCGTCAAGCAAGCAAGCAATGAAAATTATTGTCGGATTCAAAATTTTCACCCAATTGGAATTTTAAAATCTAAAGTTAGGATCATTTCTGGCTAAACCAAATGCTTAAGTGATTAAATTAAAAAAAAAAAAACAGGTGAGCCTATATGCATTTTTATACTTTGTATATAATAAGTTATTCAGTAAAACTTACCCTTCCTTATCACTCTCGTCATCGGATACCTTACTACTACTTGGTTCTGGCTGAATTTCTGCAGTCATAGGTGTTTGTGAATTACTTGATGTTGAGGCTACCGAATCAATTTTTTCTTCAATCTCAATAACGTCTGTATTGGAAGCAGCTACAGCTTGCTCTGCTTTTAGTACTTGAAGTTTACGACGTAGATTGTCCTGATGTCTGTCTCGTAATCTGGCTCTTGCCATGTGAGCTACAAAAACATTTTATCTATGATAAAAAAAAATTACAGAAATTACGCAAGCATACCTTTTAACTGCGACGATAAGGACTCCCAGTAGCCAATATCAATGCCATCGGCTTTTCCATGTATCTTTTTATCAATCTGGCTCTGCAAATTTTTCAACTGTGTTGTAGTTTTCCCCTTGAACACTTGTGTCACATCTGTAGCAACCGACTGATGAATTCCTTCTCTTCTGTTTATGCCTGTATCGAAGTCCAACTGTTGCAGTTTTCTTAACTTTTGTAGTTCATCTTCGACAATGACGGTTATATCATTCCAATAGTCTAAATTTTTGCCTCTTTCTAACTCTTGGTAGACCTTGATGTCTTCAATCAAATCTTCAAGATCTTTAATTTGCAGACCATTCAAGTAAGTGTATGGTTCATGCATTTCTACTGCATCCACTTCTTCTTCAGCACTTATGTACTTCGCAAGAAGATCAATTGGCTTTGCTGAAACAAAAGTCGCATTAGAATTCATACTAACGGTGTCCAATTAAATAGTTTACCTCTTCCATCCTGTATTCTTATATGCGAACGCAATCTTGCTTGTTCTAAATGGAATTTGTCTTCTTGCCTCTCCCATTCTTCAAATTGTGCTGCTTCTTTGCTTCGCTGCAACATCTGCATTTCTTCTTCCCTGTTTTGCCTTTCCTGTTCCCTTTCTAAGCGTCGTTTTTTAACCTAAAATTAAAAAATATAACCACCACATGGATTATTGGTGTGTGTTACCTATATTATTTAAGTATAAATTAATACCTGCTGAAAATGAGTTAAATTTGAATTTCACTGCAATCTCAATTAACAAAATTATAAATTTATTTGAATGGGATAAAATTGTATATTTTACAACTGTAACGTTTCGCCAAGGGCAAACGCGATTTTAGGATTATAAATTAATTCGCGCGTTCCCTCATGGCGTATTTCACGTTAGGTATCGGGGGGCGCTGCATCTTTAGTCCGCGCGGGCAGAGATAAACGACGGAGAGTCGCAGGTATTCCTCCGCACACCTAAACCAAGAATCCCTGCTCAAACAAACCAACGTAAACTGCTGATTACGCCAGCCCAGGGTATAAAAGGAGAAATCGAAGATATGGCAAGACAGAATTTTTCTAAAGTTTTCCTGATCCTCTCTCCTACCCTAGTCTCACTCAGGAGGGTCTCTGGACTTTTCGAGGGGACTTCTACCAGTCATTCCAGCACTTGATCGCCAGGAGGGTCGCGTCAGACTCTTCTGTGACGTTCCCCAGCCCCTGATTGCCAGGAGGGTCACGTCAGACTCTTCGGTGACGTTCCCCAGCACCTAGGCCCGACAACGACGGTGTCCAAAACCTAGTTAGTAGAATAACTAAACCAAACTCGCCGACGAAGATTCCCAGTACCTGGTTACCAGGAAGATTAAGCCGAGCTTGCCGATGACGTTTCCGTCCGTGAACTAAATTTCGCCACACCAGGACAACAATGCTGACGTAATTAAGCCCATTAATTGCGTCCAGAGCGGCCCATCACCATCAACGCAGAAAACGCGCACTAGAAGGGCCAGCCTGGAGAGCCTGAGATCGACTTCCCTAATTACGCACGTTTGAATTTAAAACAATTCGACGGGGATCATCGCCTACACGAAACAACGATTATTCGTTCGAAGTTCACTTACCTGGATTCGCAAAGCAGCTGTTACAGGTAAAACCAGTTATACTCGCCGTCCGCCAACAATACACCTGCAGTTCCACCGATAAACACGAGCAGTACCAGGTACGCATGCAATTCAACTTGATATAGCCTGCACTTTCATACATTCAACAATTTAAAGGCCGAATCCAATGTTTACGTACCGCTATTAAGCGGTTTTCGCTAACTGTCATTTTATCTGTGCAGGCCCGACGAACTGCCTATGGGACATCGGAACTACTCTATGTACAGGCTGATCCAAAAGAGACTGACACGGCCCGATTCCCAGCAAGCAAGACGCCGCCCCGTTAAAAGAGTTCTATTAATTTTACAAGCATTTTGTTACATTTTTATTTCTTTGTCTGATCAAATATAATTTAATTTAATGTATTTAGCTAAACATATTATACATTGATAAAAATTATTTTGTGTTCTTTCCTGGGTAATTAAGCTTGAGTTTATTATTGGCATTCTGAGCTACCTAGGAAGCCAGTATCAGTCTGGTAATTGTAGTAAACAGATTAAACAATTAAATTAAATTAAACTAGCCCGTCTGGCTACACAACTAAAACCAATTTTAACTAATTACAATTTTTTAATTAAGAAAACCACTCTCAATATGTAGCACAATGCAATAGTACATAGAGATTTTTAAACATCGACTTTTTTTTTCAAAACATAAGTTTGTGATTCAGGAAGAATAGTTATTTAAATACAAAGGGCAGTGAGTGCTTCCTACTAACCGCCATGCTTATTAGGTTTTTCCATGATCGCCACAATAACAAAATTAAAATGTAAAAATTTTTGAAAATTATTTTGATTTTTTTTTAAATTTTCGGTTGTCAGATCTCATTTTTGATAATTCTATGAAAAATTTTAATCGTTGTCTGTGTTGTTGATTGCTGTAACACGTTTGTCCATTCCGTCGGCAGCGCTGATTAACGAAAACTTCGTCTTTATGGAGCCTGCCAGCTCGCCGAATGTCGGTAATACACAAATTATGGCCACTTCATGAAATTGGCGCTGGTTGACACCATCTGACAGATCACATATTTTCCCTTTACGTTATAACCTTTATCCAGCCACAAAAATTTACCATATTTGATGGAAATTAATGATAGAAGAATTTTTTTCTATTCCTATTTCCACATGAAGGAATGCAACAAGACATTTTCAAAAATGTTTTAACAAGCTTTCAAATTTAAAACGTCAAATTGTATGAACTAGCCCTAATGGGCAAAATATGAACTATTGAAATAAATGTCAAAACAACCTAACTGGCAGGCTTTATATACGTACTAACCTATCAACGCAGGCGACGGTTCATTCCATCTAAATTTACAACAAGAGGCGCTGCTATGGCGTGTCAATGGAACCTAAAATTAAGGTTTAACACTGAGATTTTCAAGCTGTCAATCGTTGCCATTGTCAAATGTTTCGTTATGCACATGTTACGCCTTTGTCAAATATTAAAGAGCTGTTCTATTTCTCCTTTAATGTTAAATATAAAATAATAGTAAGTTTAAAATAACTTTGAATATAAACACACACCGGCACGAAAAACGGAGCACTTGCATTTTTTTATTAGATTTAAAATTGTATCCCTTCGTGATGTTTTATTATTACATTTATTATTATACATTTATTATACATGTTATAATCTTAAATGTATAATAAATGTATAATAATAAATGTAATAATAAAACATCACAAAGGGATACAATTTTAAATCTAATCAAAAAATGCAAGTGCTCCGATTTTTGTGCCGGTGAGTGTATTATAGACATATAAAAACATAAAAATTCTCTACTCAGTAATTTAGAATGCAAATTAGTAAACAAGATTGATTTCGTTCGTGTTGCAATAACTGGTAAGTAGAGGTTTAATTAACTTTAATAAATTTCTATCAATAATGACAAGTACCATCGATTACGAATTAATTAAGTATGGAACAGACAAGCTATTCAGGATGTTAAGGGACATGTTTCAAAGAGCTATTAACGGTGAGAAGATACCTGATGAATGGACTGAGGCATATATAATTTCAATTTTTAAGAAAGGTGATAGAAAGAAATGCACTAATTACAGGGGGATCAGCATAATATCATCAATTGGCAGATTGTATGGAAAAATAATAAAAAACAAACTAGAAAAACAAATACAAAAGAAAATTGGAAAAGACCAAGCAGGATTTACTGCTGGGAAATCTTGCGTTGACCACATATATACACTAAGACAATTAATAGAAAAGAATAAAGCGAAAAACAGAGAGATTCACCTGGCATTTATTGACATAAAGAAAGCGTACGATTCGGTACCGAGAAACAGGTTATGGGAAGCCATGCAAGAAATGGGAATAGAGAGAAACCTCATACAAGCAGTAAATGCGATTTACCAGAACAACAGAGTGCAAATTAAAACAGGACCAAATCTAAGCGATAAATTTCAAACAACTAAAGGACTCCTACAAGGTTGTTCGACGTCACCTACACTTTTTAAGATATACCTAGAAAATACTCTGCAAAAATGGAAACAAAAATGCCAGGGAATGGGTGTCCCAGTACGCGACGACTATTTATATACCTTAAGCTTTGCGGATGACCAGGTGGTCATCGCGCAAGACGAAGAGGATCTCAGTTTTATGGTTAGAAAGCTTAAAGAAGAATATACCAGAGCGGGGCTAGAAATCAATTTTGATAAAACGCAATACTTAACAACAAGCGAAATAAGACCGGAGCTACTGGAAATAGATGAAGATACACAAATTAGAGAAACAGGCAGATTCAAATATTTAGGAAGCATAATAACAAAGCAAGGAACATCAGAGGAAGACATAAAATGTAGACTCGGACAAGCCAGAACTTGTATTAAACAACTAAATTCGGTACTATGGGATAAACATATAACTAAAAACACAAAAACAAGAATATATGGCTCAATGATAGAGAGTATTATGACATATGGCGCAGAAACATGGGTGATAAATAAAAGAAACAGATCAAAAATCAACGCGGTTGAAATGGAATGCTGGAGAAGATGCTGTAGGATATTAAGAACTGACAGAATTCCCAATGAAGAGATAAGAAACCGAATGGGGGTACATAAAGAGGCTACAAGTAGAATAGAGGAAAAGCAACTGAAGTGGTACGGGCACGTAAGACGAAGCAGTGACAGCAATTGGATCAAGAAAATAACGGAATGGAGCCCCATGGGAAGAAGGAAACGAGGCAGACCGAGAAGATCTTGGAGGAATGACATAGATGAGGCTATGGAAAAGAGAGGGTTGGAAGAAGGAGATTGGGAAGACAAAAAAGAATGGCGAAAGTGGCTGAGTGAAGGGAAATAGCGTCAGCTGTAAAAACCCTTTATATATATATATATACCATCGATTTGTTCTTCTAAAGTGTGAACAATGTATCCTGCTAACATGGCCACTGTAGCAGACATTATACCAAATCTCACGTTATTTGTCACTTCATATAAGTTCTCAGTATTTTGTTTAATTGAATTCTGTATTTCTAAAGTACCGGTGAATATTTACAGTTTCCTGTAACACAGAATTTTGATGATATCTATTATAAAGCTTCGGTTGTCAGAAAGAAAATTTTTTAGGGCACTGACCATTCTTATAAACAATCAAAGCACACGACGATTGTAATATTAATTTTTAAAGTAACCTAGAGTTGGAACTCCTTAGTCTCAGCAAAATTCTAAGTAGGACTAAGGTACCTGGTACCCCGCATACCTAAACCTTATCGACGGGGTTGGCAAAAAGGGCCTATGAAGACCTACTTGCTTGACATCAGTCTCCCCATACAAAAACTAACTAATACTACTACTAACTAACCTACGATTGTTGCCATATTACTATGGATGCATGTATATATTTAAATTTATTGTTGACTTCGCTTGAGCTTTGTTCCAAGTCAATTACTTTTTTCGTAAAATATATAATATAGTTTCTTTGGTGAAAAATGCAAGAAGGCAACGATTTTTATCTTGAAGATATGTGGAACATAGTTGTTCTGTAATTATACCAGAAAAATCGAAAGAACGGTATGAAAATACCTTCAAACTCTTGAAACCATGGCGTAGTGAGAAAAATTGCGAAGACATCACAGAAAAGGGCTTTTTTTCCAAAAAAGTGAGAAACTTACATCTCCATGAGTTTATGGGCTGAATAATTTTTTATTTTATTTTGGTACTCAGCCAACAGCCGTTAGGCCAATTATAGGCGTCGCTGTACATTTTATGGGGACTTCCAACCCCTCTAACGACTGTCATGATGTTATTATGACATCCGGGACCAACTATTTCCGTGACAGCCGTACCACGAGGCGCCGAAAGAAGCAGACATGGAACTCCCATCCAAGTTCTGACAGAAAGAGCGTTGCTTAACTCTACTGATCGAACATGGAATATTTAATGCTTAGGCTACAAACTTTTTGAATAATGGAGTTTATATTTCAAAGTTTACAACCTTAATTCAGGAGCTTGCATGCAAAAGTGGATAAATCCATTTTTTTTATCATATTGAGGTTTACATATTAACAGTATAATTTTGACCCCTTGACTCATTTTTCATGTTGTTTGAGAGCAAAACCAGCTAAAAACGTGTTCAAGTGCAATTTAAAGTTCGTGTTTGCAAGCAAACCCGGACAAATCCAATTTTTGGATCAAAAGCGGATACTATCCGTCCTAGGATTCTTTCTCCTGACGTCATCTGTATATGAAGTAATCAAAGAAATAGTTGTCTAGCACTTTTACATTTGTTGCCGTTTGATAGACAAAGAAAGCAACAGCTATCGCACCCATTAAGTTACTATGTGTGTCCAATAGGACTGACAGTAAATACGAGTGAAACAAAAATAGTACAGCACTGTCTAACTTTGATCTGCCGGGAAACGCCTTATGAATTTGGTTTCCAATCTGATGACTTCGTGCTTGTGTCAAATTATTCCGATTGCTTATTTTCTGCTTTCAAGTGCAGTTTTCCTGGCCTTCATTAGAATTATAAACAGTTCTTTTCAGAACTACTACTTACGTTTGTCGTATTAGGTATGCAGTCGGCTTCGTAAATTTCATGGTTAGGTTATGTATGTTTGTGGTTCTAGCCTATTTGTTTTGAACTTCAGGAAAGCAACGCCTGGTAAACGTTTAAATTCTCAGGTCCAAGCAATGGTTCTTTCGCTTTTAGAATACTTTGAAGCAGAGAAAGTAATTGGTGGACCGCTACTACCTCTAACTGCAGTTCATGAAGTAAGTAAAGCTGTTCATATTGCGTTATATTAAATAAATAATAATGATTATTTTTCACTCGTACTCGACGTAATCCTTAAAATACCACTCGAGCTGCGCTCTCGTGGTTTTTCGCAGATTACGTCGCGTTACTCGGAAAATAATCGATTATTTTCGATGCTCTTGTGATATTATAACTGATTATACAACTCATTATAAATTTGGCCAATAGTAATTGAGAATTTTACTTAGTTACAAGGTATAAACGGATATACCCTTGACGACGTGGTACAATCACTTCGATGTTTCGGTGGGTCCAACAAAGCAAAAATAATGGATAATAATAATCTAGAGCCATGATGTAATAACTGTCTATTGCAAATTCGAGGTTAGCAGGTTAGGTTTTGCGTCAGTTTTGACACAAACTGACGCAAAACCTAACCTGATAACGTCGAATTTGACATAGACTTACAGTGCCACCAACATAAACAGTGCCACTCACACAAACAGTGCCAACCTAAAAAATAAAATAATTTATTCTTATCGGTCTATTCATTATATAATCGTAACGAATACCACTCGAGCAATCGAAAATAATGATTATTTTTCACTCGTAACTCGACGTAATCCTTAAAATACCACTCAAGCTGCGCTCTCGTGGTTTTTCGCAGATTACGTCTCGTTACTCGAAAAATAATAGATTATTTTCGATGCTCTTGTGATATTATAACTGATTATACAAAATCGATTATACTAGAGTAACTTCACTAGGCGACGCAATACATAACTTTTGTCAACTTGATGTTGTTTTCATGGAGATGACTTTCAGCTAGGTTAATACACAAATCGAGCTGCCAATAAAATATTTATTATCTAC
The DNA here is from genome assembly GCA_940337035.1 of Agriotes lineatus. Taxonomy (NCBI): domain Eukaryota; kingdom Metazoa; phylum Arthropoda; class Insecta; order Coleoptera; family Elateridae; genus Agriotes; species Agriotes lineatus. Next base: position 116,897,819 of record OW679195.1, on the reverse strand, counting down.
GATCATGTAAAAAGTGCCTACTTTCTACACCGATATTAGTGTAAAAAGTTAACTTTTAGTACACTAGTGTTATAAAAATTTTATTGCACGCTAATGTCAATAAGAAATCTATGATACACTAATTTTAGTGCAAAAAGTTAACTTTTATTACACTAGTGTTATAAAAATTTTATTGCACGTAAATTTAAAAAATACAAAATGAAATACATACTTTCGTAAAAGATTATGATCATAGATAAAACGTTGTAAGACACTCTTGCAGAAAGCCTCTTTATTGCACTCCATAGGTCTTAGAATGCTCGCTAACGCTCGCATTCTAATTTGACCTATTCGTGCAATAAAGAATGCCTTTTTGCAGTTGTATCTTAAATAACTATTTATTCCTAATATTGAAATTTACTCAAAAAATAATCAAATCGAATATAATGCGTACTTCGAACAGGTTATACGTCTCAAACTTCCTGCACAATAACAAATCGTGTCAGTTTGACAGAATAATCCTCCCGCTGACGCGGTCAGACTATTTAATCTGTCAAACTGACACTCTTTTATTATTGTGCAACAAGTTATCGACATATAACCCGATAATATCGAAGTACTTATAGTATTACTTCTGAGAACTTTTTACAGAACACGAAAACATTTTAAAAAATGTTACTTAGAGATGAACACGAATACTCCACTGTTTCTGGATTATAAGAGCCTCAAGTACTTCGATTGAAGGTTCTGTATCCAACACAGACATTGTATTGAAAAAGTCTATTACAGCAAAAACCCTAATAACATTCAACAAGTGCTCCAATACTGTAGTTTCAGTTTCATTTTTACATGTTCATTAAAAAAGTCCAAGGCTGTGAAAATTCCTACGTTTGAATTTCCACAGCTTTTTTAATGAACATGTATTAATTAAAACTAAACACGTTAAATTTCCCGATTGTACAAGAAAGTTTATTTGAACTTGTCCAAGCAATCATAGCCCCAATTTTCAGAAGATACCGTATCACAATGTATAAATCCAATTTAAATTTGCTTACTTTTTCCAATTCCCTTTTGTTCTCATCTTGTTTGTACTTATTCCTGGTTTCTATTTCTTCCGAGCTAACATCCGCAAGTCCTTCCTTTGCAAGTTTCTTACTCCAGACAAAAGTAGAGAGCAAATTAGCATCGCCAAATGGGTTGTCAGCGTTTGTATAATGCAAGTATTCGTTGTCCCATCCCATTCGCTCTTTCCTAATACGTTCCTTTGCTTCCTTTTTCATTAACCGCCTCAGTCTAAAACAATTATAGAAAGTTAGACAACCAAACAACAAAGTTAACCTAAATACCTTTTCTCTTCTGGAGTCTCATTTGCTTTTAATAGCTCCTTTTGATTCTTGCGTTGTTCTGCGTGTTTTATACGTTCAGTCCTAAGCTTTTCTAGCAATTTTATTGAATTGTCTGAACTGGAACTACTTGTTGACGACGAACTCGATGAATCCCTTCGTTTACGTGACTTGTGGCTGGAAGTTTTACTACTTGACGATCTCCTATCCTTCGAATTTGATCTGGAGTATCTTTCATGATCTCTGCTAGACGTTTTCTTCTTAGAAAACCTGCTCGAACTACTTCTTGGGCTTCGAGAGGTAGATCTTGAATAAAACATTGTCGTTTAATAACTATTCAGACTTCTTGCTTGTGAACAGGAAAAATGGAAATTGTTAGTACCTGTTATGTCGGGGCATATTTTTATTTATAATAGCTATAACGTGACTACAAATGACAATTAACGTTAAAACGTAGTTACGTCCACAAAACAGTAACTAATGTTACGTCCGCTTGGAGTTTCTTTTGGTTACATTTCAATTTCAGCACCACCAACATACGCACATGAAAATGTACCTAGATGCACAAAACAGTAACTAGATGTGTGTAGGGTTACCAACATTGAGTTGATACTGACCCGAAGAAAATAATTTTGGGGGAGGCAAGCCGCGGGATAAAATTTATAAAAAAAGATCAAGATACAGTAGCTTTTTAGATTAGAAACGTACTAGCAACCAGTGAGACAAATGTCTCATTTAATAAAACAAAAAAGACCGTTTTTCAAATAGAACGCGTATTAAATAAAAACAATAATATTTTTCAAAATATTTTATTTTCTCGAAAACCGGAAGTGTCACGTGACTGAAATTCGGTTCCTGACCTGACATGACCATTCCAAACATATAACTTTCATAACTTTTTTCTCTATCTATTACGGTTTGGCTGCTGAAACAGCGTCCCGGACGGACCAGCGTCCCGGACGGACGGAAATCACGTGATTTCTCAAAAACCGGAAGTGTCACGTGACTGAAATTTGGTTCCTGACTTGACATGACCATTCCAAACATATACCTTTAATAACTTTTTTCTCTATCTCTTACGGTTTTCTGCTGAAACAGCGTCCCGGACGGACCAGCGTCCCGGACGGATCAGCGTCCCGGATGGACGGAAATCACGTGATTTCTCGAAAACCGGAAATGTCACGTGACTGAAATTTGGTTCCTGACCTGACATGACCATTCCAAACATATAACTTTCATAACTTTTTTCTCTATCTCTTACGGTTTGGCTGCTGAAACAGCGTCCCGGACGGACCAGCGTCCCGGACGGACCAGCGTCCCGGACGGATGTAAATCACGTGATTTCTCGAAAACCGGAAGTGCCACGTGACTGAAATTCGGCTCCTGACCTGACATGACCATTCCAAACATATAACTTTCATAACTTTTTTCTCTATCTCTTACGGTTTGGCTACTGAAACAGCGTCCCGGACAGACAAGTCTATTAGATAAAGGATTGCTTGCTCGTGTAAGTGGGGAGGTCACAACGTAAGTGAGACAGACAACCAACTCTTTTACACACTTCGTGAGCTGTGCGCAAGCGTCATCCGCGCTGTGGTGAAGTGGTCAAGTTTAAAATTCGCTTCTAAAGGCAGAGTTCGAATTCTCAGGCATGCGCACGAGATGCATAGTGTTCAGAGTGAGACTATGTCGGCGCCGTAATGTTTTCGCACGTTTCCAAACCCTACTAGCAATATAGAAGTAAAAATATATGGGTTTTCCATCAGTTTTGACACAGACTGACGCAAAAAACTCATATATGTAATACTTACTATATTGCTAGCGGCTATGAGTGGGAAACTCACGAGGAAAGTGAGACAGACAACCAACTCTTCAATGTATAATGGTGAGCTGTGCGCAAGCGCGGCGGCGTCGTCCGCCCAATGGGGAAGTGGTCAAGTTTAACATTCGCTTCTAAAGGCGGAGTTCAAATTCTCACGCATGCGTACGAGACGCGTTATACTCTAAGTGAAACTATGTCGGCGCCGCGCCGTAATGTTTTCGGGCGTTTCGAGACCCTACTAGCAATATATGTATAATACATATATGAAAAAACTAACCTGATAGCCTCGAATTTGACATAGACTTACAGTGCCACCAACATATTATTCATATTTTTCACACAACAAATATTTCAAAGGCAACGTGATAAAAAAGCATTTATAATCACCCGTTATTATACAGTGCTTTCGTAAAGTAGGGATAAATTCGTTAAAAATTCAAGAAATTACTTTTGGAACAAACGCCGAGACCCGTCGATTTTTAAATTTATTTGAGCATTTTTCAAATAAAGTGCATACATACAGGGTGACCCGCGTACGAGGTATGGCGTCATCGATGTTTTTTTTAATGGCAACCTCCTGGTTTTATTACGGAATTTGAAAGAACACATTTTTTACTTAGGCTAAGCTAATTTTGGAGTATAGGTCACATGACCAAAAATTATAAAAGAACTTAAATGTTATTATTAAGTTCCTAGGATAATACCGGTGTCCTAAAAAGAATTACATCTAGTATGCTTTAAATTTCCCATAATGTGTTACGGTATTAATTCATCAGATCGACATAGGTCGTATTGATTGTCCAAAATCGGGTACAAACTACAGGGTTCGCCAGCTTTCCCTAGAAATCACAGATCTTAATGTGTCGGAGCAGATTTTGTTGCTCCGGTTACTCGCAGTTAGCTCAGTCGGGAAGGGGTAGTTCCAAGACTTAAATGGAAAACCGACGGGGTACTTACCCTAAAGCTTGCTTAACAGAAAAAGAAATGCCTGAGCGCCACTTGGTTCTGATCAGGGGTGGCTAACGTGTCTAGAACCAAGAACAATACACGTAGCCTATGTAGAAGTCCTCCAGGTACGTTGCTGAACACCTCAGCCTGTTGTTTACCAAGCCTCCTCCGAGTAGCCGGGTGACCTTGTCATTAAATCACTTACCTTCAAGGCCACCGTCGCTAAAGAATAACAAAAGAACACTGACTGGCCCAAATCTCGGGGCTCACTTAATCAAAAGAGCATTTTTTAACTTCACAAAATTAATTACACTTGGCCTTTGCCACACGGGACTAGTTAATGACCCAGAAGGGGTTTCAAAATTCATAAAAAGAATGAACTGACTTTAACAGGTTTATTATTTAAAGGAACAAATGACAGTTTACACAAATCGGTACATTAAAACAAACACCCGGAGGTGAGTTTAAATTTAGTAATAGGATATCCTACGTGAATATGAAAGGGGGCCCCACAAAACCAAAATATATCTTAAGGGCTAGTTACAAAGACACAAAAAAAAAACAATGTTATCCAAGACAAGTGACATAAAACGGACACCAGGAGTAAAGCCCCTGGTAAACATTAACTGAGACAGATCATAAGTCCTAGCGGACGTACGCAACGTTTATAAGCACTGACGCACAATAAAATATAAAATCGCACCTTAAGTTAGGCACCAGAATTATTTAGTTGATACAATACAAGGCGCCTACCTGAGTTGAAGCATGCAGTCTTAAATGCAGGTGTACTCGTCCTCGTGGAGGCTTGGCAGGACGTTGCAGAGGTACAGAAAGGGCCGGAGCCGGGCCTGATGGTTGCTTAGCGCTGAGCGGCGCCTAAAATGATGTGGGCTCCTCCCTGGGAAGAACCGGAGCGATAGAGTCGGTTTATTCCAGGCTTCGGAATGGCACGACGTAATCGGAATTTGCAAAGAATGCAACCAGGGCACTACAACAATGACACGCGGTGGGCCTTCCGTCGATTTCGATAAACTCAGCGTCGGTAATTCAAAAATGCAGTACGCAAAAGGTTTTTCCCCACAAAGGTACGGGAAACCATTAATCACAAGCTTAAAGATGTCGTCTCTAATTGGATCTGCAAATGGTGCAACTATATTCCCCTGGGAAGTACAACAACTTAAGGAGACGACTCGGCTATTTGCCAACACTGAATTATCGATAAACTCAATTGCCCACCGCGCGCGTTTTTTCAAACACCCAACAAGGGTAAAATAGTCGTGCCAAAGGTCTAAGCTGAACTCCAAATCAAAATTTAATTACGTGAAGATCACAAAGTTCGCATAACGTGGACACGAAACTACACTGCGTTCACAGAAAGCATCCCGGACCGCAAGCACGCGGCCCGGGAGCGAGAAAAACTTGCACGTTAGTTGTGGTTCACAGCTCGATGCCAATTAATTCAGAAACGCGCGGGTAAAAACGATGGTCACCCCCGCGCAGAATGATCTCATTCCTTCAGAACAAAGAACCTGCCAGCCTTGCAAAAGAAACAAGGAACAATTAACACGAACAATTCTAGAACCTTCGACAGCCAAATCAGCGCTTTCAGCGAGCGAGGGGCGCAATTCAAGAAGCTAAGAAAAGGTATTAGTTTACAATCTAATTTCCAGGAAAGAAACTTCACGTCGGCCTTGTGCAGGCGATCGGTTCCTGCATTAAATAATGAATTCACGGACACAATTCGGCAAATGCAACATAAACGGTGATATTTATAATAGTTTCAAGAAAAGAAATCTTACTATGACCTTGCGCCAACGTTAAAGAATTGGTTACTTAAGAAAACAAATACGAAGCGCAAGCATTTCAATGCCCGCCGGAATAAATTCGAATGTAACTAGTACAGGGCCGAATCCAGTGAAAATTCGGGCAGAATATTTTTAACTAATTTCATTAATGACAACCTATAGTTGGACTGATAGCAAAAATGGCTGAACGAGGTCGAAAATCATCTAACAAATGCAATCTAAAATTTTACTTGAAATTGGCAAGGGACCCTCGGGGCCCCGGGTCTCTCCAAGGGGGCACTCGGGACTTCGCCCCTCTCCAAGGGGCCCTCGGGTCTCAGCCCTCTCCAAGGGGCTCTCGGGGCTCTATTGCCCTCCAAGGGGCCCTCGGGGCTCCGCCCCTCTCCTAGGGACCCTCGGGGCCCGCCCCTCTCCAAGGAAACCCTCGGGGCTCTGCCTTTCTCTAAGGGAGCCCTGGGCGCTTCGCCCCTCTCCAAGGGGGCTCTCAGGGCTCCGCCCCGGTCGCGAAATCGAGGCAATGGCGAAATTCATGCAAACGCAAATGCCGCCGCTACCGTAACCCGCATTCACTCAATCAGGGACATCGCGTCTGCAATTGTCCATGACGGACACACACGTCTGGATCGTTCTCCTTTATTATATAAAGGATAAGGAACTGGGCGGCACAGAACAACCGAAACAAAAAATCTGCAAGTTTTGATTAAGTCGTCTTAAATAGCCCTTATTTTATAACGCTGTTAATGTGACATTTGTGCAAAATTACAATAAAAATGCCAAGCTATAATGAGCATGCCCAAAATCTTATCTTAAAAACGCTAGAAACTTCTTCGAAGAGGAGACACGTTGGATATGTCAAGTATGTTTTGGTATGAATAATATCTTATTTGGAACAATACTCGTAGAAATGGTTTGCTTGTAGTGCAAACGAAAATATGATTAGTTAATAACTTTCGCCAATTCAAAATCAGAATTAACTATTCTGTAGTTACTGAAGTTACTATTGACCACTGGAAGAATTATGTCAATCAAGATAGAAAAGCAATTGGAGAGGCATGGGATACTATAAAAGTTTGTGACGCTTGTAATATTGACCAAATAATCACCAATGACGACGATTCATCAGACGTATTCGATTTTAATTCTTCGAGTGACTGAAGTAACTAGTTCTTGACTGTATTTGTAATAAAATAAGTTTTTTTCACTACCTTCTTTGTAAATGATCCTTACACTGTCCAGTTTGAGGGATGTACGCTACATTTACAAAAATTGTTACAGTTTCCATGACAATGTAGGTACTTACTTCCCTAGAGAAGTGAATTACTTACATCCCGCATGTATTATAACTGATAAGATGCCATGCCTGTCACTTGGTTAACACGAAAAATAACCATTGCCGTTCTTACTATTATCCATTTTTAATCAGAATACAAGCACAAAGATCACAAAACAGCATTTGCAATCGTATTCACGCATTTTTTTCCAATAATTTTTCACCGTGGGTTTATAACTGTCAAACAAAACGTCACAGCGCTATAAGGCTACTATCGTTTAGCAAATGTCATAATTTTACGCCAGGTTATTACCTACCATTTACTTTACAAAAGAAAATATTGGTAGTGAAAAAAATTATGTACTTTACACAGGATGTAGGAAGATTTACACTACCTCGAACCTTGCTACCCTCGTTCGCTTCGCTCACTCAGGCATCAAACGGTCCTCGGTAGTGTAAATCTTACCTACATCCCTTGTAAAGTAATATACTATTTTTAGACGACCACATATGAAAGTAACGTTATCGCGACAATAGCCTACTACAGAAAGTTGACAATTTCATACACTAGCACGATATTATATCGTACTAGTCATATCGTAACGGCACAAAGTTAGTCAAATAATCCAGACGCTTTTGCTTTATTCGTTGCTATGCTTCCCAACAAGCTCTCATTTTTACTTCCTTTTACGATAAAGGAAGTATTTTATTCGCCCCAAAAATTCGAAATTGAGTTTTTAACAGATCTTCACGTTTTAGAGTCCCCTGAACCCAAAAAACATATTTTTGTTCATTGGTCTGTGTGTGTGTCTGTCTGTTAACAGAATATCTCAAAAACGAAAAGAGGTATGACGGTGAAACTTCATATATGTTTTTTGTACTATGTAGATAAGACAGCAAACTTTTGAAGAAAATCTTATCACCGGAAGTACGTGTTTACTTTTGTGATTTTTCAGTTTTCTTCGATTTTTCCAAAAACGGATCTAACGATTTTTTTCAAATTTTACATTTTTATTACAACTTTAATGTGTATTGATGTGAGGTAGGTGATTTTCCAGTTGAATACTTTTAAAATGGGTTTCTTTTTTATTTATTTCCGCAAGTAGCCAAACCAACCTAATTCTTTTCGGAGACTTCAACTACCCCGACATTGTCTGGCCTATTAGGGCACATAGCCCGGGTGATAATTTGACTTCCCGTTTCACTGATATGTTTCTGAGCACAAACCTCCAACAGCATGTTGACAGGCCAACTCGTTTTCGTAAAAACAATCGGCCATCCACTTTAGATCTCATCTTTACAAATACGGAAAATATAATAACTAGTTTAACTTATAGCAGTCCAATAGGCATTAGTGACCATGTCACCATGACCGCGTACACACAACTCTCTTCTCTCCAAAAATCTTGTAAATGCAGTCCCATAATAAGAAATTACTGGAAAGCAGACTACACCGAAATAAACAACGCCCTGCGTAACGCCCGGTTTCCTTGTGATTTGTGATGCATTCAATAATATTGACGAAACCTGGACGGACACCCTTGCCATGGTTAACAATGTGATCGAACAGTTTGTCCCGTTGAAACGGAAGAACAACACCAAACACAAGCCCTGGGTAACATCCGAACTAAGATCCTTTATAGAAGAAAAGAGGGTAGCCTGGAATAATTACGCTAAAAACCGTAGTTATGAGAGCTATACTATTTACCGTCACCTTGCGAACACACTCACAACCAATATCCGTCTTGCACGTCTACAATTCGAGTCAAACATTGTAGACAGCGGCAATAACCGCTTCTATGCATATGTTAAATCAAAACTAGGGTCAAAGGCCACGCTTTCGGTGCTACGAGATAGTTCAGGCACAGTGTGCTCGGAACCGCCTAAAATTGCCGCGATACTTGGCGAACAGTTTTACAAAGCATACACAGAGAACCAATCGGAAGTTCGTTTACTCTCCCGGTAGAGAATCGTAATCCAAACTCCCTATGTACTATCGAATTCACTCCAGAAATTGTTGAAAGACACTTACTTAATCTGAATTCTCATTCTTCTTCTAATGTCAACGACCTGCATCCACACTTCTTGAAGCAAACTGCGGGTACTTTAGCTACTCATCTGTGCAACATCATGACGGCGTCAATGAACAACTCCGTACTGCCACCCCAATGGAAGACTGCGACCGTCACTCCAATTTACAAAAAAGGCGATAAACTGCTCCCCGAAAACTATAGGCCAATAAGTCTCACCTCAGTAGTCTGTAAAGTTATGGAACGAATAATCGTTGACACATTAATTAAATTTTTACTGAATAACAACATCATCAGCCACACACAGCATGGATTCTTACCAGGGCGATCTGTGGTTACCAACCTGTTAATGTGCGTTAATGACTGAACGATCAGCAACGACAATAGCGAGCCAGTGGACATTTTATACCTCGATTTCGAGAAAGCATTTGACCGGGTTCCGCTGAAAAGGCTTCTTTACAAATTGGAGTTCTACGACATAAGGGGCAATTTGCTCGCATGGATCAACGACTTCCTAAACAATAGATCATTCAGGGTTCGTGTTGGGGATGGTTTATCCGAGGAATTTTCTGTATTAAGTGGAGTCCCCCAGGGATCCGTTCTTGGGCCTGTGTTGTTCTTGGTGTACATAAACGACTTATTGGATACTATAGTCTCGACGAGTAGCTGCTACGCAGACGACACGAAGCTGTACAACAATCCCATTATAAATGGGTACATCATACAGAGTGATTTGCACATAATTTATAAATGGTGTAAACAATAGTTACTTTCTCTAAACGTAGCAAAATGTGTAGTGCTGCACATGGGCTTTAATAATCCCCATAATGTGTACTTTTTGGAGGGCTCTCCGTTGCGGTCGGTCGACTCTCAGGTGGATCTGGGTATTACAATAACGCATAATCTAAAGTGGGACGCGCATATTATAAATATTACAAAAAGAGCTAACAGTTTAATATATTTAGTTAGAAAAGCGTTTGCCTGTGGATCTGCCCCGCTTATCTTAAAAATTTATACTAGTTACATAAGGCCCTTACTTGAATTCGCTGTAACTGTTTGATCCCCTTACTTTGTTAAAGACATTGCCTTAATAGAAAATGTTCAGCGTAGATTCAAAAAAATTCCGTCTTTAAAAAACTTGCCATATGATCAAAGACTACATCACCTTAGACTTACCACTCTATCTGTACGACGTTTACGTGGTGACCTTATTGAAACCTACAAAATTATGAATAACATGTACTTCGGCGTGAGTCTTCAACAATGGCGGTCGTCGATAAACGCTGGATGCGTTACCCGTGAATGTACGAGCGTAGCTATTGGAACTCGTTTATTTACTAACTATTTACAACGAATTTTTAATTAAAATTAAACCTAAAAAATTAAACTTATTTACAAACATCCCCGGGACTCCCGGCCAAACAAGCCATACGCTAAATAAATAAATCCCCAAAAAAAAACAAAACCCAACAACAACCAAAGAAAGATGACGGAGTGGCATCTGCGATTGGGGCCTAGGTGGGCGTGGTCTTCTGCGGGGTGACGCGGGATTTTGGTAGGGTCGAACTCCGGGGGCGGTCTCGCGGGACTGGAGAGCAAGGCGGGCTTGGGTTTGCTTGACGGTACTTCGGGGGCGGCGGCTGGCGCGGGTCGGCGTCTTCGTCTTGGCTCGGGCGGCTCGCGCCGCGGACAGTCGACCTCACGGGGGCGGCGCCCGTCTTCCGCCAACGGGGTTCGTTGTGGGAGATGCTGGGATCGCAGGCGGCGTTCCACAACGTCTCTAGTTTTTCTTCCCCGGTAGGGGTTAAGTGAACTTCCAGGTCCCAGCTGAAGTTCTGGAGCCGGGGGAGTCGGTAGTCCGGGCGACGGTGCAGGTAGACAAAAGAAGCGTCCCAGCAGCTCTGCTCCAAAGGGCTCTTCCGGGAAGTCATCTCTGCATAGGAGCGGGCGCCAGGGGTGTGCTCTTGGCCCGGGGTCGGGGAGTGCGTAGGTGTGGTGTTCGGTGTCGCTTCCGGGGACCAAGTCCAGAGGGGTCGGACGCGGACCGCCTCCTAATACCGCTCACGAGCGATTCGGGCCAGGGGTGAGCCCGGGGGCGGTGTTGGGGAAGACCCAAACAGCTGGCGGGTTCTGCAAAGCAAAGGTTTGTTGAAGGCGGCGGGGTTGGATGGAACACCTGCGGGGTCGCAACAAGACTTACGCTGTAGACCTGGGATTGGACATGGCTGGGGGCAGTCGGCAGCTCGGTCCGGGATGGGCTCTGGCAGCTAAGTCCTCGGATGTCCGTTTGAACAGCAATGTCCCGATGAGGCCGTGTTCCTTGGAGCGGTTACGTCCCGGATGTCCGGTTGAACAGCAAAGTCCAAAGGAGGCAGTGGTCCTTGGAGTGGCTAAGTCCCGGATGTCCGTTTGAACGTGAAAGTCTAGAGGAGGTAGTGGTCCTTGGAGTGGCTTCCTTCTGGCTGGAGAGCGGAAGGTTGTGGTCACTAGAAGCCTGGGAGTTGAGTGACTTCTTCTAGCAAAGGTGCAACTATTTAAGGGCCATTGTGGTCCATTGTGAGGTGTCTTCTCGACGCTCATTGGTCCAAGGAGGAAGGAGGAATGTCTGTTTTTTATGCGTGGAGAGGTTTTGCGTTTAATTTCCGGCGCGATTAATTAGCGACCTAATTTTCGTTGTAATGTATTGCTGATAAAGTGCTGATCAATTTCATACCAGACTCGAGGGTTTTTGATGCTAAATTCGTTGCGTGAATTAACCTCCCCAGAGCCTCCGTGTATCAAAGCGGATGTGATTTTTGCGCTCGCGCTCCGAAGTTGGCAGTAATTTAGGGCGCCCACTGAGTTCATTAAATGCGCCTCAACTTTTCATGTTTTTTGTTACCAAACAGCCCAGTGCGTTGATTGGGCTTTTTGCTAATTTAATTCATTTTAATATTTTGATATTAGGCCGACAGACGGGGCCCTTGGCTAAATTTCCTTCCGTTTAGGTGGCTATGTTTATCGGGCCCCGTTTGCGTCGCTTGCTGGACTCTCTGTGCAATTTTCGGTTATATCGGGCTTACCTTGGAACTGTTTTTCATTATTGTTTTTCGCTGCGCGCTCGGCTCACGGACATGATACAATGTTGGGCTTGCATTCATTGGATAGCGGTTAATTTTCTCTTTCTGTAGACACTGAACATGCGAGGTTTAATTAGGGCGATTTATTTGTCTCGAGTGTTTTTTTAAATTCCTTGATCCGTTTTACCTATGGCTGCGTTTCGCTTTTCGGCCGGCAGTCGCTCGCGTTGGGCATAATTTATAGGGGTTGTAACGCCGTGCCTGTGAACGTGCTCTTCCGTGCTTACCGAGTATAATTTTTATGGGGGTTGTTTGGTGGCAAGGTTTCTGAAATTTTTGCACGATCGGGACGAACTGGAAAACAGATGTGCCATCGCTTTGTTCTGGCGCCGTAGAATTTTCGTTTTTACGATGGCTGTTTGCCGATTCATATCAACCTGATTTAACTTTCGATCTCCTTGGAAAAAAATCTCTCAGTGACCTTGACTGCAAACCTCAATAAAGCAAGTGCAGAATGAGATACATACGATGTCATCATTACATCATTGCGCAATACGACTTGCAATTGGACGAATACACTATGGAGAATACAAACGCCCGTTTTATATTCGCGCTTGGGTGGTGATTCTATAAAAAAATGTTGCTGAGATTGCATAACCTGACCTTAAATTCCAGTGTGTCATTATGTTACGCCCCTGGTGGCTTTTGATTTAGTGTGTTGAGTGACGACCTAAGTAAAATGCGTGTTATTTAAGAAATCATCTTTTTTCAATTAAAATCTATACCCTATATTATTAGGTAAGCAGATGAGAGTAAAGAGTTTGTCTACAGATTATTAGAATGTTATAAAAAGCGTATTGTAATAATACGCTAAAACAGTGTACCTCATTCTTAAACGAGGGGCGAGTACAACCCTAGCTAGCTCTAGCTACCGGTATAATACGACGTGAATAAGGACCAGGCAGCGGTTCTTAAAGTTACAAAAAAACTTCATAAAATTAATACAAATTGGGCGTCGCGCCAGTCGTTATGCACAACATAACAACAAATCTAGCTGCCTAAACAAATCACCACCTACCTTGTAAGCCTCTAACTTCAACCTAAATCTCAAAAAGAGAAGAGCAGGTTCACGAAAGCCATAGTATAAATACACAAAGAAAATAATAAACCAGCAATAGTTAATACGAGTATAATTTAATATCATCCACAATAATACAATTTTTAAATGTAATTAATGCCGAAGGCTCAATAAGGCCCAGAAATGGTAAATTACGATTAAATGAGATGGAGTCACTCAAATAATAACACACAAATATGAATTATTAAAATTCGAAACACATTGTGTACAACCAAGGCGGTCTATATTGTTCTAGGCAATGCCACAGGCTTTGTTGCCAAATTGTGTGCTAGGTCATTCCAAGTTATGTTTATTTGAAAGATGTTTGAAATTAAAAACTATTTTGACAAAGCAGTTCATATTAGTTACAAAAATACATTTGAAGTGTTGCGTATCAAGCTGCAAGTCAACATACGCTTCATCAGTTGCTCCATATGTTAGCGTGTTCATGTTTCCATCTAATGAAATGGTGGAACAAAAATTGAAAAAAGTTTTGCATTTAGAGAACTGTGTGTGTGGTGTGTAAAAAGCACTTTAAAAGAGCAGATATAAAGGGTAATAAGTTGAAGAGACTTGTTCCAACTGTAATATCGCCAGCTTCCAGGAAAGTTATTTTGAAGAAATTACTGTTTTAGATAAAGTCAATATTAGTTGCAATTGAGAATTAGATACCTACCCTTTGGGAATTGTTTTTTAAATCGAATATTACGGCAAAGTGACGCACTACGATGTATATAGCAGTGACTTTCTACATTTTTTTCAACTGGCATATATCACAATGACAGAAACAGTGCACTGACATCAACATTTAGTTACCAAAACTAGTAATTTTTTGTTAAAGGTTGGCTAAGTCATGTTGCCAGATTGTGGTAGGCCATTCCAAAGGTCACTTTATAGGCTTAGTGTCACGGCCTGGAACAATATATACCGCCTTGGTACTACAGATTAAAAATTTCGAACGCCAGCAACGTTAACGGGTGCGCTGATAAAGAAGCGCTAGAACCTCGGCTTGCAAAACTGGTAAAATTTGAATTTATGAAAAGCCGGGCACTCAAGGTCACACTGCACAAGGGGTATTGTACAGGGTACATACAAGCATGCTTTCAGCTAGTAATCACTAGTTGAAAACGCACTAGCGTCTGATAAAACTATGAATTTTACGTTTCCCCCCTGCGCTTTTACTTTCAAAGGCCTTTGAAAAAAATATGCAAATCATAGTGGCTAAAATGCCCTTATCGAACAATCAACACGCTGAATCGCAATTAACCATGTAGTTACTGCGGTATGAGATTATCTCTACGGCTCCTTCATATGCAGTTTACCGGTGCGAAGATATCATGCAAATCGCCACATTACTGGATTGAAATTAACTGGAATGACGCTGGTTCAGAACTCGTACGGATAGGCTGGAGTAGAGTGCTTTATTAACCAGGCAAGCTTATCCCACTAGATTTGATGTCACAGGGATTTTAGCGCCAAGCCTTTGGCTGCGCTGACCGGTAACCGTGCGTTCTTTCGTCTGTCAACCAAGCAAGACTAGAAACCGTTGGAGTACGTACTGCTCAATCCAGACGAACAATGCATGCTGATTTAAATCTTAGTGCATTCCATTATGATGCTAATTATAATTACTGTCTTCATCCAAGTGTGGTTATTTAAATCTATACAGTGTGTAGGTGTTGTTCTGTGCTATCAACTGTATCTGTCACTTCTATTGAGTTCTGTCACTCGTCACTGTTGTTTGAACTAAGGTACTATTAAAGTTCTCTAATTTGAACCACGTGCGTGTTAGTTTACAGTGTTTTTGTTTCGATTTTGTCTGCTTTCTTTTTATTTGTTTAAAAACCAATATTTTTCAAGACGGATTAAATTAAATGACATGATTGTTGTTTTTCCGACTTACCGTATGCTATTTGGAAAGTAACTAGAATTTGAATTTGCCGCCACTTTCAGTAACTCAAAATGGCGGATAAGCTTGTTCGTATAAATATAGTACCTTAGGCTGGAGCACAGAGAACTTGTTACGTGTAGAATACGCCGCCTGTCGTAATTTCGAATTCGAATGCTATTTTCCCGCGTACCGCGCACCGGCATTTGGCCGTGACAATTGCGATATGCTTTTATCTGGGGAAAACCGATTGCAGGCCTTGACGCGTCCTTCTTCGGTAGCAGCTC
Organism: Agriotes lineatus; assembly: GCA_940337035.1. NCBI lineage: Eukaryota > Metazoa > Arthropoda > Insecta > Coleoptera > Elateridae > Agriotes > Agriotes lineatus. The sequence goes on along the minus strand of OW679195.1, from coordinate 116,882,271 downwards.
GAAGCGAACAGTTCATTTACGGTGCAATTCACGAGGCCGGGGATGTTTTAAAAGGGTTTTTAGTTGGCATAATGTATTGGTATTATGTAAACCCTCACGTTTTCTTGGATTTGAGACCCCAGAGCCTATTAAAGGGCGATGTTTCCTTCGCTTCGGCGGATTTGTTAGTGATTACACTCACGAGCTGTTCTTTTTGTGACCAAAAACCACCTGGGGTGAGTAGCTATTCGCGTTAGGAAGCCTGTCCTTGCGTGTTCTACTAGGACCTTTTTTCCCTCTTACAGCAAGCAGTATCAGGCAAGATTAATGCCGGTTGTAATTAGCCGCGACGGCGAAATTGTCCGGTCACACGTGGTTTATGGCGACGTGCTGCAGGTCCTGCGGATCGATGTTTTTGAGCCGTCACGGAACCGTTTCCCTTGCCGCCAGGGCTCATATTAGGGCACATGAAGGATCCGTATTTTGGCACCTTATTCCCGTTGGAGCAGCGCCGTTTCGCGCTGAACAATACCACATATGGCCGCAGGAACTTCTCGGCCGAAAGCTCGAGAATCGCGTGCCGTTTCCTCCAGAACCAGGACCTTTTGCAGCTAAGTAGCTTGCGAAGCTGCTTGATTTTAATATGTTGCATATTGCTGTTTGTATTTGAATCTGTGAGTATATTATTTAGTCTTGAGCGTTTCTGTAGATTCAATTTATGCGATTTGTGTGTCATTAAATGTAAGCTTGTACTGTGATATTTAAACGATATTAAATAATCCGATTTACCAGTTTACAGGATGAATTAGTTAAGGCTTGATTGCTTTTATTTGGAGCTATCTTTCAAGAAGTATAGTATAGTGTTTGGTATGTTTTGAATTTACAATTTCTCGTTAGTTCACATTTGCCGTTATTACAAAAATTGTTGGCGCTCTGGGCATTCATTAATTAGTGTTCTACCGTTTCATTTCTGTCGTTAAGAACGACACGACCTCCAATCGCTGAGCTGGCGGCCGGCATTTGCACCGAAGTGTACCTAACTTTGGTTCTTTGGAAGATCGCCCAGTTATTATATTAATAAGGAGCTAACAAACTCAAGGAGCAATTGTCGCCAGGTATTACTCCAGATGATAAAGCATTACGCCGGAGGGTAAAAAAGGCCTAAATACCACTTAATTAGTACCGAAACAAAGAAAAAGCCTAGGAAATATCTCACCAAAGATCGAAATTTCTGTTAATAAGCATAGTTTGCTTTGATGAAGGTATTTAAAATCCCTCGGGAGGCTTGAATTACAGGCGTTTATAGCCGCCCTAGACAAGCGCTTGCAATCTAAGAACGCAAATCGCAAAAAGCTTGATCCAGGTACCTCTACTATCGAAGGTTGCGAGCATTTCAGAAAAACCAGAAATTCTTTCTCTGGGTGCTCAATGAAAGCAGGAGCGCCCGTGATATTTACATTAGAGATGCGCGCCTGCATCGAGGAACGAATCGCAAGGAACGCAAAAATGAAAATGGGGCGTTACAACAGGTATATCCTGGTATAGCCATCGTATACATAGTATGCTCTTAATAAACTTGACATTTTGACATACGAAACAGTTTTTTTCCAGTTTCAGCAGAAGTTATACCAACTTTGGATTTTGAAAGGGAGAGCTTACTGCATTTTTGGAATTTTATAAATCAAATGTAATTTAAAAATGTGTGGCCACTGCAATCAAAATGACAGTAAAAAGAACATTTAAAAAACAATTTTATATCGAATCGAGATCAGTTCCGTTAAATATAGATTAAATTAGGTATATTTTATAATTGAAGTTGCTTATAAAGGTAATAGTGCCAAGCCATGTAGTTTCCTAACTAATAAATTTATTATTATTATTATTGTCCTCTATTAGGAACTGATTTTCAAGCCGTTGAAATTAATTTCTAGCATAGTGTTGTCGATCACGATATCGTTCAGTGTAAATGTTGGTAACAGCAACTATATACAGGGTGATTTATTAGCCTCTTTATAAATTTTGGCAATGAAAAGTAGTGATGGGCCTATCCGGAATAAATAATCGGAAAGTTTCCGATTGTTCAAAAAATCGGAAGGTTCCGATTATTTCGGAACGTTTCGGAACTTTTCGGAATTCGATTATTTTACTGTCCGGTGCACAAAATTCGGAACTTTTGGAATTCGATTATTTTACTATTCGGTATACAAAATGAGAAAACGAAATGCCAATTTGAACTGAACGGAATGTTGTGTTGACTTCTTGACTGCTATATGCTGGCACTAATGGCAGTGGTATTTCGTAGATTAATTTTTAGATAGTACACCTTACAGACTTCAAATTTATGTATCGTTTTATACTATCTATTATGTACTTGATCTGCCATTAAACTTTAAAATATCACTACCATTTTCCGAAAGTCTATTAAGGTAACTACTGTAATCATTTGAAAAAATATTTTATTTCCTCACATTCCACTGTGCGACTCAAACTCATAAATTGTTTTACTGACCGTCCTTAGAAACCCAAACAATAGATGCCAACGCAGATAAGGGCTTACGCGCAACGGCGAGTGCTTGCATAGCAAATTTGGACACACTTCATCTTCCTTCCGCTTGTTGTTTCGCTCGTTTTCCCTTGCTTGCATTTACGGAATGTGAAATAATCGGATGATATTCCGATTTTATAAACATTCCGAAATGGAACATTCCGATTATTGAAATCATCCAATTATGCCCATCACTAGTAAAAAGTAGATTTAATTTCATGAAGAAATGTTCATATTAACGTATGTCCTATCTTTCTTTGCTCTGAAGTTATAGCGCCTTTAAAATGTTTAAGTTGAAAATTTAAAGTAGTCATGAAATAGCAAAACAAAATGTTTAAGTTAAAAAATCGTAGTAGGCATGATGTAGCAAAACAAAATTTAGCAACTGTTATTTTAAATAATCACCTGTCAAAAATAGTTGGTTTATGTTAATGCTTTCTGTCACTATTTGTTAAAATTTGTATTTGTATTTGTGCAATTTTACTTAGTAATGAATCCATTTTCTAATAAAAAATATGCTGACATTGTGTTTGTGTATAGACTTTGCAATGGAAATTCTCGTAATGCAGCGAGAAAATATCGAAATAGATTTCCATATAGAAGTCATCCGTCGCATCCCATATGTAGTACATCATTTAGAAGACTTCGCCTGACTGGTACTACCACTCTTCCCATTTGTCCGCATGATGTAAATGTTCAAGATCGTGAAAACGTAATAAATGCTGTAACTGGAGAACCGGAAATTAGTACCAGACGCATAGCACGAAATTTGGGGCTATCACAAAGTTTTGTATGGCGAACAATAAATCAAGAAATGCTGCACCATTATCATCGACAAAGTGTACAAGCATTGCATCACGGAGATGCTTAACTGCAATTAAATTTTTGTCACTGGATTTTACAACAACACGTCTAAGATAACAACTTTATTTCAAAAATTTTATGGTCAGATGAATCCAGTTTTTCAAGAAATGGTACTTATCAATAATTTCGATAATAACCATGTTTGGTCTTTAAACAATCCACATGCGATCAGAAGCATAATTTTCAGAAAAGATTTAGTGTAAATGTTTGGGGTGGCTTATTTAATAACACATTACTTATAAATGTATTTAATGGAAACTTAAATGCAGAGAGGTACCATAACTTTTTGTTTGATCTTCTGGATGATGTTCCACTCCACTTGCTACAAGATATGTGGTATCAGCTCCACCGAGAAAGAGAAGTGACCCAATGGCTGCATACTCATTTCCCAAATAAATAGATTAGTAACGGGAGTCCTATACCATGGCCACCTAGATCACCCGACCTGACTCCTTGCGATTTTTATTTATGGGGTCACTTCAAGCAAATTGTTTATGCCGTGGAAATGAATGATCTCAATTAGTTATTGCAAAGGATTCAAGATGCTGCAGTTCATATTAGAAATAACAGGAATTTATTACGCGTGCAGGAGAATTTAATTCGTCGTTGCCAATTATGTATTCAGGAGAATGGACTAATTTTTGAACAATTACTGTAGGTAAATTTTGCTTTCTGTTTGTGACAATAAATGTTTTTGGTTTCTTTAAATTATGATTACTTATTAGTGTTCAAAGAGAAAAAATGTTAAAAGCGCTATAACTTCTGAACAAAGAAAGATACGTTGATATGAACATCTTATATTATAAGAGCTGATGCCGCCGGCCGTCCAGACCGTAAGCACTGGCGCACGCACATGCCGATCGTAAGCACAAGTGGCGAAACCGTCAACAGCAAGCATTTGTATTGTTAACGCTGGCCGGGCTGGACGTAACTGGCTACCAGCTTAAGCAAGCATTTTTATTGTTAACCGTTTCTTTACGCTGGCAGGGCCAGACGGAGGCTATGGCCATTTATTATCTTATTTTAAATTTTCGAGTGAAACGTCATTGGTGTTATAAAATATTTTATCTACTCCAGTGGGATAAGTAATGCATTACGTCACTCATTTGACACTATTTCAGTTAGGTAATGAATCTCATTACACCACTCAGTTATGTAATGGTTTCATTACGCAACTGAGTTGTGTAATGACTTCATTGCCTAACTGAAATAGTGTCAAATGAATGGCATAATGACATTTGCCTACTAAAATATTTTTGAAAATGACAGATCTGACATTTCTCTTAATGCACTTTTCTCAATTTTAGGCAGTCGTAGATAAAATTTTGTACAATACATGTGTGATAATGCATCATTAAAATACTTGTGTGCTTACATAACTCGTGCTACGCACTCGTTTGTAACTTACACACACGTATATTAATGATGCTGTTATCCCACTTGTATAGTAAATAACTATTATCTACTCCAGTGGGATAAGTAACGCATTACGTCACTCATTTGACACTATTTCAGTTAGGTAATGAAGCTCATTACACCACTCAGTTATGTAATGGTTTCATTGCGCAACTGAGTTGTGTAATGACTTCATTACGTAACTGAAATAGTGTCAAATGAATGACATAATGACATTTGCCTACTGAAATATTTTTGAAAATGACAGATCTGACATTTCTCAATTTTGTACAATACATGTGTGATAATGCATCATTAATATACGTGTGCAAGTTACAAACGAGTGCGTAGCACGAGTTATGTAAGCACCTCCTCCCATCGATATCAGATTCAACGCAGTTAGCAGTTTACAACAAGGCAGACTAATCTGTAATGAAAATATTTTTTAAATGCATTTTTGTGTTTCTTGACTGAACATTTTTTATAGTTTCTAGGAGTACTTCAGTCTATTGTTTAACATTTTCTTATTTAGCACATAAGGTAACTGGTATGCGTTTAAGTAACACATATGAGTTATGTAAGTGAGAAAGATTTTGTGAAAATATAAATTTTTTAAAGCAGTTATGACTTTTGTTCAATTTCTTTTAACTTTAATTATCAAAAAATAGTGTTCAGTTTACCAAAAAACATCAACCAACTTAGTACCTTTGTGCGCTAGACCAACGATATGTATTTTGTTAGTTCATATTGTAGTTCATATTTTTATACTTTTAGTTAGGTATTTTAAGTAATTTGTGGCTTTGCGAGTGTTTATCTGTTTTCTTTTGTTGTGTAATTTCAGATTATATATATCGGGTGACCATAAATGGTTGATTCTTTTTCTTAGTGTAAGTCTACAGTGTGTCAAAACTGTATTTTATTGTATAACATATTTTATTTACGACCACCACTAAAAGTAGGCCTTTTGGAGCTAGCTTGTTTCACTAAAAGTGACATTTTATAGTTTACCGTGGTTAAAGAAATCAGCTATTTACTTTTAGCACATGGGCTAAAAGTGAAGTGAGGTTATAAAACTACAATTTCGAACTGGAAGTGAAGTTGTAAAGTTATTCTAGTTGCTTCTTGCGTTACAGGTAAAGTGTTTTTGAAATAATTAAAGCGTTATGTAATGAATACAGTCAAATGTGGAGTATTAATAATTACATTTCGTAACTGACCTAGACTACTGTCATTCGCAAACATTCGCCCGCGCGGCATGGGCTACTGTTTATTATGACATACATTAGAAGTGTGGTAGATGCAAACCTTTGTTAAATCGATATTTGTGGATTAATAACAGTAAAATTAAGGTCGTAGATAAAATATTGTATGCAACGCGTGCTAAAAGTCGTTTGTCGATATTTCGAAATGTTATTAAACTCAGCCTTCGGCTTCGTTTCATAATTTTTATGTCTCGTGCATAAACGTCAACTTTTAGCACTTGTTGCATAAATAGCTATTATTTGAAATAGGCATTAAAGTACCTCGAAATCGTCATTAAAATACGAGAAATCGGCATTAAAGTACCTAATCCATTGTTTTACGACTTTTTTGTATGTGGCGAGGCGACAGATAAACGTCAACCGACGTTAACATAACTTACAAATGTTGATTAAAATGTTGTAATTTTACGTTTTCTTGATTTAAAATAAAATATAATGTACTCCTCGACACTGAAGTTCCCCCTACGGGCCTCGGCAACTAAAACCACATTCGTGATAAAAAAGTTAAACTTCAGTGCGTTGGTATACATACTACTATTTATTGAGTAAATAAACAAAGTCATTCTTTTTTTATCAGAAACTATTTAGTTTTCTTCAGTATCTAATGTATTTAACTCATTTTGTCGAAAAAATCACTTAAAATCTGTGTGAGCTAGTCCATGGATATGTGTTACAGTGTACAAAAACATGTAAAATGATTCAATATAGTTTAGGAAAATTAGTCAGCTAATTATCTTCTTATAGGTAATAATATATTTGACGTTTCGACTAATTTTCCTAAACTATATTGAATATACCTAAAAGACAGCTGTTAGAAACAAATATAACGTAAAATGATTATTTAATCAAAATTATTTATTCAATTTTAAAACTTATTTATTTAATTAATTGTAGGTATTGGAAAAAAATATATGCCACACGTGAATAAACAGATATTATTTATTCGGGGAAATTATCTCATTGGGCTTTTCCTCATGAGCTAAAATTTTTTCCTTGTGGATAGACACTAAACTTGTCCATAGGTAACTAATCCACCGCCAATTCTCAAGTTTCTTTTAAGTGAAGCGTATTTGCTGTCATCATAAAACTTGGAGGAAGACAGCACCATAGCCACTACCTTCAAAACAATAGTTATTTTTGTTGTATAACATAGGTAGCATTGATAAACTGGCAGCTGTCTATTTGAGTGGTGCGCATGCGCCAGAGTTTAAAAGTTTTCACAAAGCAACCGTTAAAGAAGCGTTGATTGGTGTTTGCCGGTAAAACCGATTTATTTATTAAATCTGGCATGAATAACGATAAGTTAGAAGAAATGTGTAAAAATATTTTTTACTCGGAGAAGTATTACGATGACGAGTACGAATACAGGTAATGTACTAACATACTACATGGTTATGGTGCAATTCCAATTCATTAATGCACGAAACAATGACTCAATGAAAGCCTCTGTTTTTAACTCGCAGCTTTCAAGAAATTGTGTTCATTGCCTGTAATTGTAATGAACTTATTGTCGTAGGCATGTAGTGATACCTAAAGAACTTGTCAAACTAATCCCGAAGACCCATCTAATGTCCGAACAAGAATGGAGAGGCATTGGCATACAGCAAAGCAGAGGATGGGTACATTACATGATTCATGCACCTGGTAAGTTCCTAGCAAAACTGTGTGTATAATGGTTTACGTAACGCAAGGATTGTAAGGTCTTTATGACAACAAAATATGTTATAAATATTTTGATTTCAGAACCGCATGTGCTACTATTTAAAAGACCGATTACAACTCCACCGCCTGCAGAACACAAGTAATTTTTACATCGCAGTATGCGTACCACATAAATCTGTAAATATGTTTATAACAATAGCCATTCTACTAATTTCCTAATTATAAACTATAATGCCTGTTTGGATCAACAAAATGGTTGCCAACATATGTATTACACTTAGCCGCAACTGTAAGAAATGGTTACTGGAGAAAGTAACAGTATCGAAACTTAGCGTTTTAGAATATGTCATAATGCATATGTTGGCAGTGTGACCCGAATTCAAAGTCGGCATTTCGTTGGTACGACTGTGTATAACTCTGGTGCTTTTCTCTAATTTTCTAAAGATCATTCGGAAAAACATGATAAATTCAAGCTCGTTTTTAAGTATAGGTTTGTTTAAATAACTAGACCAGAACACTTGTAAAATAATTGTTATTTCATGTTACTCGTTTTGTATTGTGTTTAATAAAAGTGTGTTTTGGTAAGTTTTATGCTTTTCGGGCAGACTTAGAAATTCAACTGTACCATTAAGTTTACTAAGTATGAATATGTCGTGATAGTGTTTTTTTATTTAAGATCTGCGTTACATTAAATCATGTAATTCGTTAAAACTGATTTTTTTTTATTATATACATACAAATTACAACAACTTAAGCCTTTTTAAATTAATTTTTTAGTTATTTTTAAGTATTCTGCTATGTGCTACCTAGCTGTACTTGGTAGGCAACTTTCGATGTTTTCATAGGTAATCTCGATTACTAAGAGATATGGAAAAATCGGCCGCCCCTCTTCGATCTCTTTTTTTGAGGTATGCGTAACTGCGAAAACCAAAATTGGCTACAGTCTTTTGTTTTTGAGTTATAAGAAAAGTTCGATCTTTGTCTTTTGATTTTGTGGCAATACCCCGCTTATTTATGAATATAGAGAAACGAAACTTTCATGTACTGTAGTCACTTTTGAAAAGAATGCAGTGGCAGTGGTTTTCACATTTGGCTGTGGTAGTATGAGAAAGAGTATTGTGGGATCGATTTATTCATTTTCACTATTTTATAGCAAAAACTTAACAATTTTCAAAGTAGTTCTTAATATTTCTTGGTTTTTCAGTAGACGGTTTGTGCCATTTAGAATATACCTGATTTAACCAAGTAAATCAACTAACAACGTTCCCGGATTAGATGGTGTAACCCACGGATTTCGACAACTGACCATAAACCTTTCAATACCTTTGATTAGTTTATACCTGAAGAAATTTGTTAAAAATCTTCATAGCCCATACCTACGAGGATGTCATTGCATTGTTATTAAACTAACGTTTGTTGACAGAATTGATAACTTTTCATTGTTGCGTATATTACAGTGTTTGTTTTACATTTGGACACCAATGAAAAATGGTTTTATTATTTTATTCTTGATGAAAGTCTGCATCTTCTTAAACTAAAAATGCAGTTACCCAAAATTTAAGTGTTCTCTTTTGTATTATATGGAGGAGGTTTGAAAATATGAAAATGACTCAAGAATAAAGTGCCCTTACTCTTCAAAATACACAAAAATGTTAATTGGATATATTTGTTTAACTCTATTTAAAATTATAATTGCTTTAAATTGGTATTGATGTTTGGATCGTTTGTTATTACATTTTTTTAACGTACCTGTTTTTCGTTTTGACACAGGAATGAGATTTTTTAAAGCCACGAGCAAAACAAGTTTGACAGTACACCCTTATTATATCCGTTAATAAGTTAACTTTGAGTATTTCATTTGGTAATACACTGAGTGGAAGAAAAAATAGGAAAAACCAGTGAGTTTTTTTTTGTGGAGGTGACATTGACTATACTTGATACCTACATATCATTTTAAGCAACTTTTCCAAATAACATTTTTGTCTATTTTTATAAATATTGATTCTTGATCCATTTTCATATTTTTGAAACTCCCCCGTATATAAAAGAAGATATGTAAATTTTGGCAATATGCAGATACTTTTATCACTTATAATTGCACAGGAGCTTTTTTTTTCAAAGCAATCTTGACATTTTAATGAGAATTTCGTTGCTTGGAAATTTAACGAAATTTTTTCTGACACTCAGGGCCGCGCCAAGCCAGTGTGCAATGTGTGCACCGCACACGGGCGGCCAAATTCAGGGGCGGCCAAAAAGGTTTAAAAATTATATACAAATTACAAAAAAAGTACAATTTTTTTACTTTACAAATTTTAGAAGTTCAAAAATATGTACCTATACAGGGTGCCCGTTTTTGGAGCTCCACCATGGGGATCTCGGTAACCATAAGAGATACGAGGTCGGTTAAATTGGGGCAAAGTTGCGCAATTTGGAGCTCAATAATATGCCGGTTTAAAATTTCAAAAATTCCGATTACCTCCGGAGATATCCGAAAAAAACCGGAATTTTGGAAATACGTTTTTATTTTTTCCTCGGCTTATTTGGTGACCTAATTCAAAATGAGTGACACTTCGTCATTGCAACTTTTCCTCCTCTACAACCTGCCGATGTCATATTTGAAATCAGACGTTTCGATTTTCGACAATCATCATCAACTTTGGTTTTTCTTATGGGCACTATCTTGGATTTTCACATTTTTGAATTCAGCTTTGTTTTCTGATTACGGTGATGTATCACATGTTAAGGTTCAGTGTTGCAGTTTGGGTGAAATATCAAAAATTCTGTTTTGCAAAGACTGCCTTGGATATAACATCCATACTTTTGTTTAACAAAGGCATTGTTGACAGTTCGATTTAAGTTGGCTTAACGTCACCTACAGTTACAAAATTAGTATAAATTTATTAACAAAATGCTCTTTTCAACTGAAGAAAAACGAGATATGCTAGAAATTTATTTATTTGACAGTAGGATATAAAAAAGGAGAAAATTATGTTTTAAATTTACAACATAGGATAAAACTAAATTTTGAGAAACAAGTAAATAAAGAAAATTATAAGAGGTGCTCGAAGGGTTCACCCTCCACTTCCAAGCACAGCTCTATGCGTCTTCTTAAATTCTGCATTGATCTTAAAACGTCCCTTCTTCTTATTTTGGTCCTTAAAGTTGTGATGATCTTCCTTCGCAGCTCATTAATATCGGCGGGTACAGATTTATAAATGAGATCTTTCATAGTTCCCCATAAATAGTAGTCTAATGGGGAAAGATCTGGTGAACGTGCCGGCCAACGTATGTCTCCACTGTTTGAAATGACTCTACCCGGAAATATTTCAGACAAATAATCAGCCACTCTCCTAGCATTATGTGGCGGAGCACCATCTTGCTGGAACCAAAGGTTATTCAAGCGGTTGAGGCAAATGTTGTCATCGATGTAATCCGTAAGGTAGGTCCTTAAAAAGTGCAAATACCCATCTGCGGTCAAATTGTCTTCGTAAATGTATGGGCCAATGATCGTACCGCCAAATAAACCAACCCATACATTTAGCCCGAAACGTGCTTGTGGTCGACGTCCTTGGTGTTCGTGTGGATTTTCAGTGGACCAGACATGTTCATTGTGACGATTGAACATGCCTGAGTTGGTAAATTTGCACTCGTCCGTGAATATCACGTTGGAAAGAAAATGGGGATTTTGTTCCAACCGTGCCATGATATTCCTACAAAACGCTGCCCTCCGTTCAGTATCTCCTGGATGCAAGACTTGGGTGATATGAATTTTAAACGGGCGATATTTATGTTTTTTCAAGACTCTCCACACTGCTTGATGTGATACGTTAATTTCGTCTGCTATAGCCCTTGTTGAAGTTGAAGGATTATCTTGAATCTAATGAAGAATTCAATTCATTGCCGTTTATTATTTTTGAGAAAGTTTTAACAATTTACTCACCGCCTGTAAAATTTCCACTTCATTCGCATTTGGTCTATGAACACGTCTTCGAGGCTTAGAAAATGCACCAAACTCGGCTAAATTTCTATGAAGGAATAACAAATAATTTTGAGCTGGTTGTTGTCTTTCTGGATACCGCTGTAAATATCTTTCCGAAGTAACTTGCGCATTTCGATGCGAAGCGTAATAAATTTCTAGCATATCTCGTTTTTCTTCATTTGAAAAGGGCATTTTGTTAATAAATTTATACTAATTTTGTAACTGTAGGTGACGTTAAGCCAACTTAAATCGAACTGTCAACAATGCCTTTGTTAAACAAAAGTATGGATGTTATATCCAAGGCAGTCTTTGCAAAACAGAATTTTTGATATTTCACCCAAACTGCAACACTGAACCTTAACATGTGATACATCACCGTAATCAGAAAACAAAGCTGAATTCAAAAATGTGAAAATCCAAGATAGTGCCCATAAGAAAAACCAAAGTTGATGATGATTGTCGAAAATCGAAACGTCTGATTTCAAATATGACATCGGCAGGTTGTAGAGGAGGAAAAGTTGCAACGACGAAGTGTCACTCATTTTGAATTAGGTCACCAAATAAGCCGAGGAAAAAATAAAAACGTATTTCCAAAATTCCGGTTTTTTTCGGATATCTCCGGAGGTAATCGGAATTTTTGAAATTTTAAACCGGCATATTATTGAGCTCCAAATTGCGCAACTTTGCCCCAATTTAACCGACCTCGTATCTCTTATGGTTACCGAGATCCCCATGGTGGAGCTCCAAAAACGGGCACCCTGTATAGGTATAAAAAATGTGTATTGTGTAAATGAACACCTGATAATATGGTTACATGGATTATTGTTTATGTAAATTCTCGAAATTAGTTTTTATTCCGAGGTGGCTAATTGTTAAACGAAGCCAACTTGAAGGAACGCTTTCCATGCATCTTTATGCAATGATTACAAAAAAGCCGGATATTTATCAGAATCAACAAAACGTGACTTTTCAGAAAACTGGCGACATGCGGCTTTCATTGACTGTGAAACGTATCGTATTTATGAAGTAGGTATTTATATTATTTTTGATCGGGGTGTCGGCGATCTCTTTTGTCGGTAAGTACCTAATTGTTTAAAGCTGATTTTAAGAAATATAATATTATATGATGCTTATGTTAATGCTGTGGTAATATGGGTGCAATGATAATTATTTGGTCATTTAATTTTTGAATTGGCTGCAGAGAAGATCGAGTAGAGAAAATTAATTGTGTTTTGAAGAAAGTTGAAGAAAAGTTATAAATATGGTAAGTACCTACATACATATCAATCATATATCAATCAATACACAGATAGTTACCTACATATTCTTAAATTGTATTAAGTAATAAAATTGTTATAATTTTTCTAGAACAGAAAAACAAAAAGGCTGTCGGGTTTAAGGTATCGAAAACAAAGTCTACATAAAAAAGAAGAAAAGAAAAAACTGGCCAATACTTTAGAAAAATATTTGAAGCCAGAAAATGTGTCAGCGGAAGCATTAGAATCAAGCTCTAGTTGTCTTTCCGGGCCACTTATTGAGCCGTGCGTCCAAGAAGTCGAAATGGAAATTATGAGGGAAGATTCCGAATCTGGGGAAGAGAAGGTGACTTCATCTGACTCGGAGTCTCCAAAACCAGAGAGAAGAGAAGTTAGTGACGCTGAAGAAGCCAGCATGTCATCCTCATCAAGGCTTTCTGAACTAAAGAAATTTGGCTGCTCATCAGATTCACAGCAGGCGCAGCAGGACACAGCAACCTCAGATGATCCTGGAGAGTGGCCTGAGATAATATCAACAACATTAACAAAAATTTTAGTAGAAAGAGGGCCTGTTCAGGTAACGCAATTTAATTTCCCAACTAATGAAAATGGTCGAAGGTTTTCGAAAAAATATTTCTACCATTCTCTTCCAAATGGAGAAGAAATTAATAGACCGTGGTTAGTTTATTCAATAAAAAATAATGCAGTTTATTGCTTTTGTTGTACAATATTTGGCAAAATTAAAAACAATTTTTCGCAAAAAGAAGGTGTTTCTGACTGGCAGCATTTGTCACTATTGATTCAAGGCACGAAAAAAGTGATACAATGCAAATGTTAAAAATCAGTTAGAACTTATAAAATTGTTATCAAAAGAACAAACTGTAAACCAGATACAACTACGTTTGTTGAATGCAGAATCAAAGCACTGGCATGCTGTGATTGAGAGAATAATTTTAATAATACAATATTTGTCACGACAGTGTCTTGCTTTACGTGGGCAATCTAATAAATTATTTGAAAGCAATAACGGTAATTTTTTAAAAGCTGTTGAGATGATCTAAAAATTTGATTCTGTTATGTCAGAACATGTGCTTCGGACTCAAAAGTCACAAAAAGATGTAACACGAATGGTAAATTATTTAGGGGACAAAATTCAGAATGAAATAATAGATGTTATTGGTAACAAAATTAGAAATAATAGTTTGGATTAAATTAGAAAATGTAAATACTATTCTATCATTCTTGACTGTACACCGGATATTAGTCATATCGAACAAATGACTATAATTTTTAGATTTACAATGTTGAATGAGTCCTCAAAAAAAATTGAAATACGCGATCATTTTCTAGAATTTTGTCCTATCAATGATTCAACTGGAGTGGGTTTAAGTGAATTTTTAATGAATTTACTTTCAAAGTTGAATGTAAATATTTACGACATGCGTGGCCAAGGGTACGATAATGGGGCAAATATGCGCGGCAAACATAATGGTTTGCAAAAAAAATTTTAGACAAAAATCCGCGACCATTTTTTATGCCATGCACAGCCCATACATTAAATTTAGTAGTGAACGATGCTGCTAAAGTTTCTTTTGAGACTTCTGGTTATTTTGATATAGTTCAAGAATTATTTGTTTTTTTTTCTGCGTCGGTAAAAAGATGGTCAATTTTGAAAAAACACACAACAAATTTAAATTTAAAACCACTTAGTGATACACGGTGGTCTAGTAGAATAGACGCTGTGAAGCCCCTGCGTTACCAAATTGGGCAAATATATGATGCATTGGTAGAAGTAATTGAAGATCGTTTATCCCTACAAGACCACAGTGCTTCACATCAAGCCAAATCTTTGGCATTAAAAATTCAGAGTTATAAATTTTTGTGCTCAACAATTATTTGGTACAATATTTTATCTATGACCACTACTAAAAGTAGGCCTTTTAGCGCTAGCTTGTTTCACTAAAAGTGACGTTTTATAGTTTACCGTGTTTAAAGAATTCAGCTGTTTACTTTTAGCACATGTGCTAAAAGTGAAGCGAGGTTCAAAACTACAATTTCGAACTGCAAGTGAAGTTGTAAAGCTATTCTAGTTGCTTCTTGCGTTACAGGTAAAGCGTTTTTGAAATAATTAAAGCGTTATGTAATGAATACAGTCATATGTGGAGTATCAATAATTACATTTCGTAACTCACCTTGACAGCACGGGCGTGGCCAAGCAATCGCCAGCGGCGTAGGCTACTATTCATTATGACGCAGCGTCGCAGATGCGAACCTTTCTTAAATCGATATTTATGGATTAATAACGGTAAAATTAAGGTCGTAGATAAAATATTGTATGCAACGCGTGCTAAAAGTCGTTTATGCGCGAGACATATTATGAAACTCAGCCTTCGGCTTCGTTTCATAATTTTCATGTCTCGCGCATAAAAGTCGACTTTTAGCACTTGTTGCATAAATAGCTATTAATCAAAATTAATGTTTTGAGCACGATGATGCAAAATCCTACTATAAATATAAAAACTTGCTTAGAGCATTTTAAAAATTTGTAAAATTTTTTCTTAGCTCTTCGATCAGATGAAGAATTCAATAATGTTCTTACTGACGCTAATACACTTGCGGATGAACTCGGTATTGAACCTAATTTCCCTGCTGTTCAGTCTGTTAGACCACGAAGAAAACCCAGACAATTTGATTATGAACACAGTGATGAACCAATTATTGATCCAAAAAATTATTATAAAGTTAACGTTTATTTTAATATATTAGATCAAACTTTATCGTCTTTAAGAGACAGATTTGAGGGAATAACAAGATTTCTCTATAATATGTTTGATTTAACGGAAAACGAGCTATTACAATGTTGTAAAGATTTACATCTTCATCTAACTGATGATTCTAGAAAGGAATCAGATGTAGATGGAATAGAATTATTTGAAGAGATAAAATCTTTTTTTCTATAGCACATGTTAAAGTGTGCTTTTATCAACTCAAAACAAAAGGTCAAGTTTTACTTTAACAGCAAGGGTAGATAAAGTAGCACTTTAACATCAAGGATAGATAAAGTAATTTAATTTTCTAACTTTTGTTTAAATTAAATATGACAGCTTCGTATTATCGTAGCAACCCAATCTAGCTACTGACATTTTGAAATGTGATTGACTGTCATTATTTTCTTTTGAAATTGTTAAAGTTCTTGCTATAGAAAAAAATATTATATTATACACGACGATAAAGTTATTTCTATCCACTCTTGAATCATTAACGTCTCGACTTCGTCTCGACGTTAAACGATTCACTCGTGGATAAAATTTAACTTTATCGTCTTGTATAATAAATTACTATAAAATTACATCTTAAACCTACTTCAGCTGAAAAGCATCAGTTAGAGGCCCAGTCCATTCTTGAATATATTTTTGAAAATCAGCTCATATCATCATTTCCAAATATGTCAATAGCTCTTAGAATATTACTCACGTTACCAGTTTCAGTTGCGTCTGGTGAGAGATCTTTCTCCAAACTAAAAATTATATGCGATCCACAATGTCACAAAACAGATTAAATAATCTGTCTATAATAGCAATAGAAAGCGACACGATGGATTCCATCGATTTAGAATTAGTAATTAAAGAATTTGCAGAGAAAAAAGCTAGGAAAGTTGCTTTTTTATAATTTTCTAAAATTTTGTTTTTTTATTAATTTTATTCCACTATTTTTTTTGTAAATTTTATTGTTAATAAAACTTTTTTAAAATTTGTTTTTCACTTAAATTAATTTGATTTGTTACAGTTAAACTAGGAATGTACTACATAAAATTTATATTTTACAACAAAAATGTAAATTTTGGGACGGCAAATTTGGCTCTGCACACAGGCGGCCATTGATGCTGGCGCGGTCCTGCTGACAGTTTTTCAGTTGAATTGCCTAAAGGCAAGGAAACTCGATGTAAATATGTTTGTTCAATATATGAAACAAAACCGAATATTTTTTGAAAGCATTTTAAGTAAAAAGTCTAGAATTAATAAATGTAGGTAAATAACGTGAAAGAACTTTTCTATAATTTTGTATAAGAAGAACACGTTTTCTTCCTGTACGTTAGAAAACATAACATAAAAAATAATAGCTATTTATGTAACAAGTGCTGAAAGTTGACGTTTATGCACGAGACATGAAAATTATGAAGCGAAGCCGAAGGCTGAGTTTCATAACATGTCTCGTGCATAAACGACTATTAGCACGCGTTGCATACAATATTTTATCTACGACCTTAATTTTACTGTTATTAATCCATAAATATCGATTTAACAAAGGTTTGCATCTACGACACTTCTAATTTATGTCATAATAAATAGTAAGCCATGCCGCGCAGGCGAATGTTTGCGAATGACAGTAGTCCAGGTCAGTTACGAAATGTAATTATTAATACTCCACATCTGACTGTATTCATTACATAACGCTTTAATTATTTCAAAAACACTTTACCTGTAACGCAAGAAGCAACTAGAATAACTTTACAACTTCACTTCCAGCTCGAAATTGTAGTTTTATAACCTCACTTCACTTTTAGCACATGTGCTAAAAGTAAATAGCTGATTTCTTTAACCATGGTAAACTATAAAACGTCACTTTTAGTGAAACAAGCTAGCGCTAAAAGTCCTACTTTTAGTGGTGGTCGTAGATAAAAGTAATTTAATCTCTATCATTATGCAAAACATCTAAAATTCATGTCAATGCTATACTTTTTATAAACGCGCATGCTAAGTGGCCAAGGTAATCTGAATACGGCGCAGAACTTCGTTAATGATGCTTTTGCTACCTAAGGTCTAGTAATTAGAACATATTATTAATTTAGGTATCTGCTTACTTACCTATTACTTTTAATATCTCATGTCACTAATTGGTAATCACCATAGTCAGTTACTTATTAAAAAATCAACGAACTTACCAGTTACAAAACTGCAATTAAGCTTTTTATGGCGACTGGCGGCCACATGTCTAAAATTGGATAAAAATGTAGGTACTTAATGCTCAGTGCAACGTACTCGAGTACCTGAGGTGTTTACTCTTGTGAATTTCAGTTTTTTAACGGCTAACGATTTTTTTCAAACTTTACATTTTTAATGTGTATTGATGTGAGATAGCTGATTTTCCAGTTGAATACTTCTAAAGTGGGTTTCTTTTGTTTTTTTGTTATTTTTTTTTATTAACTTTTATTTTAAATAAAACACCCAGTATATTATTAAATTTTTGAATTCAGCTTAAAATTTTAGAGAAAATTTGTCTCTTCAATTAACTATTTTGTACCGTTTTTGTAGAATTTGTAATTTTTGAAAATTTTTGACAAATGCTTAAAAATTTAATTTTTGGCTAATTATAAGGAAAAGGAAGTTGTGTGAGTGTATCACACCAGATTTTTTTTTCTTTGATTCAATATAAATGGCAAATTTAAACACAACATAAAATATTTTGTTGGCATTATCCCTATTCTGCTGTAATAGTATATTAAAACACGAGTTCTATAAAACTT
Source organism: Agriotes lineatus (assembly GCA_940337035.1). NCBI lineage: Eukaryota > Metazoa > Arthropoda > Insecta > Coleoptera > Elateridae > Agriotes > Agriotes lineatus. The sequence continues at coordinate 116,863,805 of OW679195.1, read as the reverse complement.
GTATTTCGACACGAGTCCAGTTTGCAGCACTACTGCCGAAGGCAGGAGTGCTGTGAAGGACGAGTGCTCGGAAGTTTTGTAAAACGAGTTTTTTATGTAATTTTTTCTAATTTGCAAGTTAAATACCGTTTTACTACAAATAAAATCAATTTTGGTAATTTAGGGAATTTTGTAACAGTTGGTAACAATTTCATTGCAAAGCATACATTTAAAACACAATTTTAAATTTGAATCAAATAGACTCACCATAAATGTCATTTTTCGCAAGCGTTCGCACGTGAAATTGTAAAATGCTACGGTTAATTTACTGTCATTGGCTATAACTTTAAACTCACACTGACACTTCGTGCAATGTCACCAACCGGAAAAAAGTTGATTTCGGGTTTGGTAATGGTTCAAGACCGCACTCAAAATGGATGCGGTAACAGCTTTGTTAAGACAGCAAATTAGGAAAATACTGTTTCTAGAAGAACTACTAAATACTTTAAGAACAATCAAATTTTTACAAAGTACTATACTTACATCATTACAGGCAACACCTTAAAATACAACCAAACTATTTTGATGCTTCATTTACTTTAATGATAATCCAATAACATACAGGTTATTTGCAATAAGTTTTAATTTCTAAACAAATCAGAAACTTAAAAATATGGTGTGATACACGCACACAACTTCCTTTTACAGTGATCTTATAATTAGCCAAAAATTTGATTTTAAATTTTTAAGCATTTGTCAAAAATTTTAAAAAATTACAAATTTTACAAAAACGGTACAAAATAGTGTTAGTTCAAGAGACAAATTTTCTCTAAAATTTTAAGCTGAATTCAAAAATGTAATAATATACCGGGTGTCTATTTAAAATAGGAGTTAATAAAAAAATAGAAAAAAAAAACAAAAGAAACCCATTTTAGAAGTATTCAACTGGAAAATCACCTATTTCACATGAATACACATTAAAAATAAAATAATAAAAATGTAAAGTTTAAAAAAATCGTTGCGCCGTTTTTGAAAAAATCGAAGAAAACTGAAAAATCACAAGAGTAAACACCTACTTCCGGTTATGCGATTTTCTTCAAAAGCTTGCTGTCTTATCTACATAGTACACAAAACTTATATATGAAGTTTCAACGCCATACCTCTTTCAGTTTTTGAGATATTTTGTTCACAGACAGACAGACCAATGACAAAAAATATGTTTTTGTAAAATCGTATTAAAATAAGGTCATTTATGCATTAATTTGCGGGCGTAAATAGTGCCTTTTGCGCCCTAAGGCGTAAAAATAATTTGCGGGCGTAAATAATGCCTTTTGCGCCCTAAGGCCTAAAAAACCAGCATCACATTGGCAACCAACAACAATTTGATTTTTGAGAACGAATCGTGCTATTTATTTTTCAAAGCTTTATGGTGGATTTTACAAAAAATCTTGTTTGCATTTCGGGCGTGAACGGCGATTTTGGCCCTTTGGCGTTTTATAATCCTTCGGCCCTTCGGGCCTCTGGCTTATAATTCCGCCGCGGGCCAAAATCGCCTCCTTCACGCCCTTAATACAAAAATAGCTATTTTTGGGATCAGGGGACTCTAAAACGTGAAGATCTGTTGAAAACTTAATTTCGAATTTTTGGGGTGAATCCAATACTTCCTTTATTGTAAAAGGAAGTAAAAAGGATGTAGGTATTTAATTTTAAAAGGTACTTACTTGGTAAAATATTCAATATGAGTATCTTCTGGTATATCATGATCAGAATTTGTTATAGTCCGTAACACCTTCACTCGCTTAAGGTAAGTATTCCTACCTTTGGTAGCGTTATTTAGTTTTTTGTAATACACGAACTGTGAACCATTTTAGCATTATATTTAATAAAGGTGCGTGGTTGTGTACCAATTGTCTCACTTGATTACAAACAAGTGATAATTTCTCCTCAGAGCGGTGTTTTACTATCAACACAAATATGAATCACCATCTCATCTTACCTAACCAACAGACACTTTCTCGTTAAGTACGGGGACTTTATACCTCCTTATTCCCAATGAAAGCTGGCGTCCCTCAAGGAAACGTGCTGGGTCTGTATCTACTCTACACTCCAGACATACCTACCTCACCAGAAACTACAGTTGCTACATTCGCTGATGATACAGCAGTTCTCTCATCACATTTCGATCCGAACTTGGCATCTAGCTATCTACAGACATATCTGCACAACTTATAACTATGGTTTAAAAAATGGCGTATCCACATAAATGAAACCAAGTCAGCTCACGTGACTTTTGCGATAAGAAGAAGCACTCGCCCGTCCGTTGTGTTAAATAACAAGCAAATACCACAAGAAGACGCTGTCAAGTACTTAAGAATGCATTTAGAGAGGCGTCTTACATGGAAAAAACATATCTTCACTAAAAGGAAAAAACTAGGTTTGAAATTTCGAAAAATGTACCAGCTCTTAAGACGCAATTCACAGCTGTCTATGGACAATAAATTACTGTCAGCAAGCAGATCAAATATAGACATCTTCAAACAGTTCCAATCAAAAGTGCTGCGATCCTTATTGAACACCCCATGGTTTGTTCCGAATGAAGTAATCAAACAGGACCTAGGTATTTCAACAGTAAATGAGTAAATACAAAAGTGCAGTGTTTATTATCTTGATAGGTTTAGTGCCCACCCAAACACGCTAGTGGAATGTTTACTCGACTCTTGACGATGAAGAGCCTAGGTTCAAATGATTCACACCGATAGACCTCCCAAATTGTTTCGTATAAGGTTAAAGTTAAAGTAGTGACAAAGCATATGTTTATTTGATTATTTAATTATGTGTTTAATTGACTATTTGTATGATGTTTATCCACAAATCTGTTAAATGTGTTAATAATGGGTGCTGCAAAATATACCCAGCTATAGAATATTGTTATAACTTTGTTATTTCCTTGACAACTGTCAAAAGTGAAGTTTTATATCAAATTAGAAAGATGCAGAATTTTGTTATGGAGCGTTATTCGGCTCAACAACGAGCAGAAATTGTTAAATTGTATTTCCAAAACTTTTCTTCTATAATTTCAACTCAACGCGCTTTTAGGCGAGCATATCCTAATCGAAGACCTCCACACGGAGAAACAATTTGATGTTTAGCAAACGAATTTTTACAAAATGGCACAGTAAATGATGTAAAGCATACTGGAAGACCTTGTTCTGATCGTTCAAAATAAAATATTGAGCTTCTTCGGAAATTATGAGGGAACTAGAAGCACGAAATATATTTATATATCTATTAAAAATGGTACAAAGTTACTTACAAGATAGAGTCTTGCAAATAGCAGAAAATGAAGAAATGGAAATTACTAGAGGGGTTCCACAGGGCTTCGTAATCAGACCACTGTCGTGGAACATACATTACGACCGATTACTGGAGATAGAGATGCCAGAAGGAGTGTCATCAATAGCATATGCGGATGACTTCATCATCATTGGTACAGCGAAAACCCAAAAAGAACTGGAAAACAACGTAAACAGCGCTTAATAGAGTACATGACTGAATGTATCAAAGGGGTCTACAGATAGCGACAGACAAAACAGCAGCGGTCATCCTAGCATGTCGCATAAAACTTAAGGAATTAGACATAGAAATAATGGGGAATAAAATAGCCATAATGAACGGCATTAAATATCTAGGCGTGGAATTTGACCGGAACATGACCATGACAAAGCACGTAATAAACACAGCAAAAAAAGCAGAAAAAACGGCATATGCATTATTAAGAATTATGCCCAGAACTTTTGGTTCCAGCTTCATGAAAAGGAAAGTACTGTATGGAGTCATAAACTCTATTATACTATACGCAGCTCCGGTGTGGCACAGCACATTGAAGAAAAAGAAGTATAAAAACATTATTACCAAAGTCCAGCGAAGAGCGCTACTAGGTGTGTGCTCAGCATACCACACTGCGTCGACCATCGCACTACAAGTCATAAGTGGCATCCCTCCTATTGAGATGCTGGCAGAAGAAAGAATCAAAAGTTACCAAACTGGACAAGTCACCAAAATCGAAATAAGAGAAAGAACAATCTCCAAATGGGAGACAACCGAGGGAAAGGCAGCACGGACAAAAGAACTAATCCCAGTTATAGGACCATGAGTCAACAGAAAGTTTGGAAATATAAACTATTACATCTCACAAATATTGGCAGAACATGGTTGTTTTGGAGCATATTTACATAGAATAGGTAAGAAGGAAACTGACGAATGCGATTACTGCAGAGAAAGAGATACCGTTGCGCACACAGTCTTTCCATGCCCCAGATGGGGTAATATAAAACGTGAAATAGACCTAATCTCAGGAGAGGAGATCACGCAGCACAACCTAATTCAAAAGATGCTCGAATCCAAAGACATGTGGGATGAAATAGAAACAAAATTAAGGAAAATAATCACAGATAAAGAAAACGAAAAAGGAATACGACAGGCACAAGAAAGATAGATAAAGGGAAGGAATAACGACAAGAGAACAGAGTACAAGCGAACTTGAAACACAAAGGTATACAAAGATTCCTCGAAGTAATGCAACTGCGATGCCGGGGAATCCCTCTACTATTACCAAGAAGGAGGCGGTTTTTAGTTGGTAGGCGGCCCTGCCTATTTCTAACATACCTACTGACTTAACGCTTACCCCTGCACCCACCATCTAAGCGGGGTCAAATCCAACACAACCCCGACAGAAAAAATCTGTCTTCAGTACATGCACCCACAGAAAATAAAGATGAGGAAGCAAAAGATGAATTCTATACGACATTAGAACGAGAACTGAGACTAACCCCAGGTAATGATATGAAAATAATTTTAGAAGATTACAATGCAAAAATCGGAAGGGAGGAAGTATACGCATCAAAAATTGGAAAAAATAGTTTACATCATGAAACAAACGGCAATGGTGAGAGAACCATTGAATTTGCAGTTGCTAATAACCTAATCGAACAGAGTACGACGTTTCCACATAAAAATGGAATAGATACAAGTATTGCAACCGATTTTTGTAATATTTTTGTTTTGTAATACCGGTTGGTTTGAAACATCGATAAAGTGAAATTGTTTGTTGTACAAGAACATAGTTAAATAAAAATATTGTATAAAAAATTTATTTAATAATGCCAATAATACGACTTTTCAAATCAGTTCAACAGTAAGTGTATTCCATTTTTATGAGCACAAGTGTACACAAGGTGACATGGCGATCACCGGATCATAAAACTATTAACCAAATAGACCATGTGCTTGTAGATGCCAGATCATTCTCCAGTATATTGGATATAAGAACATGCAGAGGTGCTGCATCAGAATCCGATCATTACCTAGTCAGGATTAAAATTAGAGAAAGGATTAATAAATCCAAACATAGGCCAGGATGGAAAGCTCCAAAATGTATGGTAGAGAAACTACAAGATGAAGATGTATTAGGAAAGTACGAAACGCGGCTTGAAGAAGAACTGCAGAACTTTTCTAACATACAACAAGGCGTACAAGATCTAGAAAGCTATACAAAACGTATAGAAAATAAATGGAAACACATCAAAGCATGTCTGAATAAAGTTGCAAGAGAAATACTAGGAGTAGAAAAGAAGCCTGAAAGAAATAATTGGTATGACGAGGAAGCGATTAGAAAAAGAAATAAGGCACGAGAGAAACTTCTACAAAGAACCACCAGAACGAAGGAAGAAGAATACAACAAATTAAGAAGAGAAGTTAAATACCTATGTAGGCGCAAGAAAAGGCACCAACTAAGCAAAATACAAAAAGTATATGAAATTAGAGAAAGAAGGACCTTCTACAAATCCATACGGCAAGCAAATAGTATACGTGGGATGCTCTGTTAATAGTTAGTAGCAGGCCATGGAAGCTCAATTGGCTAGAAACAATTGCAACAATTGAATGTTGCATTAGTTGACATTTGTTACCCACATTTGTCAAACGTTCCAATTTCTTTGTGAAACGTAGTTAATTTTGTAAGTTCAGTAGTTGTGCATTTTTAAGTCAGTTAAAATGAGCATTTCGCAAACTGCCTTTAGAGCTATGACTTTCTATGACTATAAAAGACAGTTAGGATACCATCAGAGCCATGAAAATTTGATAGCAGCTTTTGACGATGTTGCCCCTTCATTATCCACTGTTAGTCATTGGTTCTGCGAATTTCGACGGGGGGCGAGAGCTGCTAGAAGACGAAGTAAGACCTGGAAGACCTGTGGAAGCTGCCTGTTCAGAAAATGTTGATCGTGTGGCAAGCTTGATTCAGTCCAATTGAAATATTACTTATAGGGAGATTGAATACCATTTAGCATAAACATCTTGGGATAAGAAAGCTAGCATACTGCATTTGCTCTCAGAACGTCAAAAACAGGATCGAGTAGACTGGTGTAAATTTATGTTGCAAAAATTTGAGAGAGGAACTTCCAAGCAAGTAGCATAGATTGTAACAGGTGACGAATCTTGGGCATACGATTACGACCCTGAAACTAAACAGCAGTCTGGTGTTTGGATATTCGAAGATGAAGACTTGCCCACAAAAGTAATTCGTGGCAGATGCGTCAATAAGAAAATGATTGCTGTTTTTTTCCGCCGAAGTGGTCCCGTTGCTGTTATTCCACAGCAGAACTGTTAATTTTGAATGGTACTGCGAAGTGGCTTTACCACAAATGTTTGGAAAATTACAGACAGGTCACCAAAGGACCAGTTTGCGTAACATCTTAGTCCATCATGACAACGCATCATCCCACACTGCTGCCAGAACATTGGATTTTTTGAAAGATTCGGGAGTTCAATTGGTAGCTCATCCTCCATATAGCCCAGATTTGGCGCCGTGCGATTTTTTTTTTCCAACTGTTAAAAAAATAATGCTTTTCCAGTTCAGATGCAGAAGTTACAGAATTTCAAAGAATTTTTGAGGACCTTTGAGAAAATGAATTTTCCTGTTTTAAAAAGTGGTTTCAAAGAATGCACAAGTGTATTAGTCTGAATGGAGAATATTTTGAAAAACAATAAAGATGTTTTGTTAAAAAATGCAACGGTCTTTTAATAACTAACAATTTTCAGTGCAACCTCGTATACCAATCGAGAGAAACAATGTGTAAAAGTGAAGATGGTACAATACTGGTAAACGAAGTAGAAGTTATAGAAAGATGGAAAATGAATTTCGAGCAGTTATTAAATGGAGCACAAAGAAGAATTGACAAACAAAATAACCTATTACAATATGCTGTCCAACTTGAAGTACTGGTACCTACCATAGAGGAAGTTAAATCTAGCATACGGAGGCTAAAGAACAACAAAGCCCTAGAGTAGTTAACATCCCCACCGAGCTAATAAAGTGAGGTGAACTAAACTAGCCAATCAGCTACACCAATTGATAATCGACATCTGGAAAAGCGAAAAATTACCTACTGAATGGGAAACTGCGTTAATATGCCCAATTTATAAAAAAGGCGAAAAGTTAAACTGCAACAACTATAGCGGAATTTCACTTCTCTGTATTGCTTATAAACTTTTTACTAATATATTAAGGGAATAGATACGACCATATGTTGAAGAAGTAATAAGTGAATAACAAGCTGGTTTCCGTAGTAACAGATCCACCATTGACCAATTGTTCACTATCCGTCAAATACTGGAAAAAGCCTGGGCGTTCAACATCTCGATGTTTCAAATATTTGTGGATTTAAGCAGGCTTACGACAATGTAAACAGAAGCTAATAAGTCTAACATGTTAGACAATGGAAAATATGAAGGAACTAGTAAAAATTCAAAAATTAATATCAGACAGTTTCAAAATACATCAAAGATTGCGTCAAGGAGATAGATTGGGGCCTATTTATTTAATCTAGCTTTAGAGAAAGCAATACGCGATGTAACTGTTGACCGTAACGGAACTATTATAATCAAAACTGCCAATTAATCGTGTATGCAGACGATGTGAATATTATTGATAGGACACTAACTGGAGTCAAAGAAACACTAGAGAAGTTGGAAGAAGCAGCAGGAAAGCTAGGATTACAAGTAAACTTTGAGAAAACTAAGGCGATGAGAATCATGACCAATAGAAGACTAGGACAAAATTTAACGATAGGTAATCCGAGAATTATTACGCATTACAGTGACTAATGAAGTCACGAGCTATAAACCAAGAACAAAGATTATAGCGTATAAAACTCTGATAAGGCCAATAGTCACGTATGGTAGTGAGATGTGAACGCTCACAAGACAAGAAGAAATGCTGATAGTGTTTGAAAGAAAAATATTACGAAGAATATATGGACCCATAATAGAAAACAATGTGTGGAGGATTAGGTACAACCAGGAATTATACCAACTATGTATACATATAAGGAGCCAAACCGAGTTACGATTATCAAGTTGCAGAGACTAAGGTGGGCTGGCCATGTTGAAAGGATGAACGAAAACTGTATACCTAAAAGTTTGGAAGGGGTAGCTGGCAGGCAATAGAGCTAGAGGAAGGCCGAGGGTATGGTGACGTGATAATGTCCAAAAAGATGTTGAACAACTAATGCACACAAGGAATTGGAGAGCCGTAGCACTTGATAGAAATTAATGGAGACATCTGTTAGAGGAGGTCGAGGTTCAGTAATGGACTGTGGAACCGCTGGATAGATAAAATTACATGTTTAATTGACTACAGTACCACAAAACACACAAAAACCCCGGAAAATATGTGAACTAAATCTAAAATTCCAGTAAGTGGAACTGATAGACGGAGAGCCAGCGACAAAAATAGGTACGTCATTTCATTACGAAAATATCCCATGTTACTATACTCTGTTAACATAGCTGATAATTGATTTGGAAGTCTGCCTGGTTTTCGGTGGTGGAGAAAGCTGCAGCAAAGTGGTAGAGATGACAGATAAAATAAGCATATCTGGCAGTACTGAAGTGTATTGTTGGTAGCACTGTCGGTGTATGTCCAATTCAAGGTTAGCAGGTTAGGTTTTGTTTGTTATTTGCATATATTTTTACTTCTATATTGCTCGTAGGGTCTGGGAACAGGCGAAAACATTACAGCGCCGACATAGTCTCACTCTGAACACTACACGTCTCGTGCACAGTGGCGTAACTATGGGGGGTGATATGACATTCAGAGAACAACGTGATATGGGTGTCAGAACACCCCCCAGAGGCTTTAGGAATAACTAAAATTCGTCTTAAACAAAAAATCTAAATTACATGTTAGTAATGTATAATTGAATATCAATTATTACATTCGGAATTCGGACTAGATCATTTTTAAAATCCGATCTCAACGAACATCCTTCGAACGTGATTGCTGAGTTCAAATTATACCGGAAGAGCCAAAATGTACAAAATCTTCTACATAAGACAGCAATGGATGCGCTAGCTACGTGCAATAATGACATGTTTCCAACATATTCAAGTTGCTGCAAATCCTTGCAGCGATTCCTTTGTCAACTGCAACAGCTGAAAGGTCATTCTTCACCTTCACAAGAATTAAGACTTACCTCCGAAATACAACATCGCAATATAGGCTGAATGGATTGGCAATGCTCTCTATTCACAGAGAACTTAAGATGAACGTAGATGAAATCATAAACTAGTTAGCAAAAAAACCAAGAAAACTTGAATTACTATAGTCCATTTACTTGACAACATCGCTGTCAAACTGACAGTATGTTGGCACCACTGCTATTTTTCACATTTTAACAATTAAATTACTGTACAGTCTAATAAAAAACACATTATTTTTGAGGTATAGTCAAGATATTTTTTTTAAATTTGACACTGACAGTGCAGATGTCAAGTAAATGGACTAAACTATAAGTTGTATTACAGGTTACAGATACAGATTCTAGATTCAAGCACAGAATAATACCCTAAATCAGAATGGCCTCTCTGTGTCGGCGCTTTAGATGTCAGCATATTCAATTTTGTGACCTTGAAATGATCCTAGTGGTGTGCATAGGCGGAAATTCAAAATTATGCACCTAAATTTTAACTGAATAGGAATAATCCTTACGTTTAAAGTCCACGCAATTTATATGGAAATGCACAGCACACCATGTGCCACCAAAAGATCTTTTTGTGCACTAATATGAAATTAATATTTTAAAACCACTAGCATAAAAAACATAACCTTCTTATAAGGGGTTCTTAACCGCCACAAGAGCACGTGTAAAACATGGAAAACAGCTGACTGCACACCACCAGACTCGCGCATGCGCAAAGAAAAAACTAGCTACATTTTAAGCCGACAGGCCATTCTGTATTATTCTGTGATTGAAGTGTGATGAAAATCGGAACTAATGTTAAAATCTAGTAATTTCCAAGTTTTGTATTGGTAACACTTTAGACATCTATCATATTGACATTAAATTGTTAACCTTATTTAAGCTAAATGACACAATAAATCAGAGGCGTACTCAACATTGTGGTGTGGCGCATTTCATAACAGAATTAACAACACACACGAAAATAGCAACAATAACAATAGCAATAACAAAATTATAACCTAATTTAAAAAAGTATACCTGATATTTTGTTAGGTCAGTTTTACATAACTAAACATACTTTTCCGAAGGAACATAAGAAATACTTCTACTTCTTTCCACCATCTAAAACCAGGCAGACTTCCGAATTAATTATCAGCGACGTTAAGAGGGTATAATATTTAAGATGAAATATATTCTTAATGAAATGACGTAACTATTTTTGTCGCTGGCTCTTAGATTATAAAGAACCAATTAATAGCAAGCTATGCGGAGAGGTACAACATTCAAACAAAAAACAAATGTCACTTTGCTATTGCTGTTATTGCGTCAGATAGAAGTGTCTAATTTTCAGGTTTTTACTTTCTCGCATACGGTAGTATAGAGAAAGTATTGTAATCGTCAAAAAAATCGACTTCGAGATTTTGACGAATCTTGACGTTTTAGACCTCCTAGAGTCCGAAAAAACCATTTTTCGAATTATGTCTGTATGTGTGTATGTGTGTGCGTGTGTGCGTGTGTGTGTGGTGTGTGTGAACACGATAACTTAAAAACGAAATAAGCTAGACCATTGAAATTATGTACATAGTCATTATTCAAAATTTGTAGATTCCTGTCAAATTTTGAGCGAAATCGGTTAACCGGAAGTGGCACTTTACCTAAACAGGTAGCGGTACCTATTCAAGTAAAGTACCAGTTTGCTTCGAGATATTTGAACAAAATTTTGAACATACATTTCTTATGTAGAAAAACTACCAGATATTACATTTCAGCATGATCGGTTAACCGGAAGTGGCATTTTACCTAAACAGGTAGCGGTATCCATTCAAGTAAAGTACCAGTTTGCTTCAAGGTATTTGCACGAAATTTTGTACATACATTTATTATTGAGAAAAACTCCCAGATATAAAATTTCAGTATGATAGGTTAACCTAAAGCGGCACTTTACCTAAACAGGTAGTGGTTACCTGAAAATGTAATTTTATCGCTGTATGTATATACATTGCAATAAACTTTTCAAATTTGCTAGAAAACAAGGCGAATGCGAGAAAGTCTAGGGGAGCACACTCCCGAATTTTTAGTTTTGTTGTTCTTGTTAATTTTTGTTAGTACATATTGCGTTTCTTCATTAGTTCTGTTTGTTATTGTTTAAAAATGGCGAACTAGGTGTGAACAAAAAACCTGTACCGTTCCTAGAACAAACATATATTCATCCTAACTACGGAGTAGGAAAATGCTGGCAGTGAGATGATGAACCAAGTGTTTACAAAATTACATTTCAATGACTCTTTACTAGGGACTTTAGTAGTCAGTATATTGCAAAACGAGAATCGATTACAAGCAAGTTTATTATAAGAATATATTGTATTTGGGTCAACATTCTTTCTCTCTTCAGCTTTTCTTTGCTCTGGCAATCTTAATGTCTATTTCCTTTGTTTAAAAACTTTGTATTTTTTTGCATTAACCTTTAGGATAATTGATAATTAGGCAATCTAATATATTTATTTTATATAATCTCTCGGTAATTTATTATAAAAAAAATATGTATTGCATTCGTAGTTGTTCTATGTACTATTATTTTTGTTATAATGAATATATTGAATAAGCAGTGGTTTAGTAACTTAATAGCTATTTATGCAACAAGTGCTAAAAGTCGACGTTTATGCGCGAGACATGAAAATTATGAAACGAAGCCGAAGGCCGAGTTTCATAACATGTCTCGCGCATAAACGACTTTTAGCACGCGTTGCATACAATATTTTATCTACGACCTTAATTTTACCGTTATTAATCCATAAATATCGATTTAAGAAAGGTTCGCATCTGCGACGCTTTTAATTTATGTCATAATGAATAGTTTACTACGCCGCGGTGGCGATTGTTTGGCCACGCCCGTGCTGTCAAGGTGCGTTACGAAATGTAATTATTGATACTCCACATATGACTATTCATTACATAACGCTTTAATTATTTCAAAAACGCTTTACCTGTAACGCAAGAAGCAACTAGAATAGCTTTACAACTTCACTTGCAGTTCGAAATTGTAGTTTTGAACCTCGCTTCACTTTTAGCACATGTGCTAAAAGTAAACAGCTGATTTCTTTAAACACGGTAAACTATAAAACGTCACTTTTAGTGAAACAAGCTAGCTCTAAAAGGCCTACTTTTAGTAGTGGTCGTAGAAAAACACTGTTACATGTAAAAGAACTCAGATGATTTTTTAAATAAAAAATTCCCACGTTGTGTACAACAAATGTTTATAGTTTTTCTAGGGAGTGTAATTGTCAAATGTAGCTAGCACCTACCTCCCCTACCCGGGGTTTTTGTGTGTTTGGTGGCACTGTATTTGTATTATATTTATCCACAAATCTAACACCCGTATACATAGTCGTTTGCCAGCGGCTCGCCGGAGTTTCGTTATGAATAGTATGTTGGCAGCACTGTACGTCTATGTCAAATTCGAGGTTATCAGGTTAGGTTTTTCGTCAGTTTTGTAAGAAACTGACACACTAACCTGCTAACCTCGAATTTGAGTGTAATTAATCAATGATCATACGGATAGCATTGATGACGCAGGGCTCATCTTTCGTGGTTTCTATAATAAATAATTCTAATACATGTAAATGCATTTTGAAATGTAATATTTAAAGTTAGATTATGTTACATGTGACACATGCAACATAACCCAACTTTCAATATTACTAATTTCCAGGTACACTCAGAAAATATTTAAAAAAATTTACATTGAAAGTTCACGAGTTTTGTGAATGGATTATGTATCCACATTGAGGAATTTCTAATTCTCATATCCTTCATGCAGTTTTAATTCAATACGGAAGTATTTACGAACACATGTTTATTATTAAAAGTTTTGAATAACATGCCCTCTCTCAATTCTGAGAATTAGGAACAGTTATTCTGGGACACCCTGTATAAGTCATTAGTACATCAAAGCGTTTTCCTAGCAAATAATATTTAGAGGTCGCTCAACATTAAACTTTTGACTGAAAATAAAATTGAAAAACTAAATAATTATGAAGTAAGAGATGCCTTTGATGAAGTAGGAAGCTGTTTTCTATGATTGGCCACCAACCGAACAATGAACTGCTGTTGTTCTTCGTCCTTAGTAGGTGATTGATTATATTTTTCAATTAATCCAATACCTCGTTCAGTAATGTCGTTCACAACATGTATTTGATAGCAAAGTTTATGAAGTTGTATGTAAACGGGATCATCTCTCCAATATTCGGGTTGCATATTCAGAAATGCTTCAGCCATGCTTTGACCTTCACTGAGGACATCGAAGAAAAAGCTTGTTCTCTCAGTTACAAAATTTTCTAGACCGGGTTGGTCGCCGGATATTTCTATACGTCTCAGAAAATCGGGCTTTTGTGGACGTGTCATTCTTGACCACTTTTTCTTTGGTTTCGGTGGCTACTCAATCGCCAAATAAAGCTAAGGCTACCAAGTGTTCAGAAAGAAACTAAAGGTGTCTGGCAAGAGCGTTGTAAGCTTTCTCACCGATTGCTTGATTACTGTAAATTTTAAGTAGACCTAAGAGCCGAATGTCATTATATAGCGCTCTAGGTCCAAGTGGAGCTTCATTCCAAAATTTAACATAAACCAGACTTACAAAGCCAAACTGACTGTATTTTTTGCCTAACGAGTTGTTAATTGGAACTGATTTTGAAAAAGGCATATTTGTAGCACGCAATCTGTTTAATACAGAATGCTCAAAGAGGTCAATATCTGCTGCACTATAAGCATTATGATCAATCGTTGGTCATGCTTTCTGAAAGCGGTTGAAAAGTCCAGTTTCTGGACCTCCGGGACCTCTCGAATATTCTGTAAGTTTCTTTTCGCATTTCTGTTACAATATTTATATTATTTATACCTGAAAAAGAGTTTGCGTAAATTACACTTCTGGGCAACAGCTAAACTTCAACGTATTAAGCTGAAATTTGGTACATAAGTTACTACATCATAATAGACAAAATTGCAGTATGTGAAGGCATGATTTGGATACCTTTGTTTTTTCCATAATATGGGCCACCTAGTGTCTACGTTGACAACTTAATCCTTCTTAACATTATGGCACTGAAGTGCTTATCAACAGTAAGGTGCATAGTGACTTGCCGATTATGCTGGTCAGATTGCACGACCATCTGGATTGGGATGAAAATATGTCCCCACAGCGAAGCTGGAGGGCGAATTTTCCATGCAATTCAGCGGGAGTGCAATCTGGTCAGCATTATTGAAGCAAGGAACTATGCACGCAATATATTTTGCGTGACTGTTGCTTGAATCGATTAAAAAAACTAACTGATAAATATTTTAAATTCAGCGTTTCGCGGGTGAGTGCTACGGAAGTGCGCCGCTAGGGGACGCGGAGTTGACGAGCGGATGTGCGAGAGGGGGAACGCGCAGTCTATCGCCGAACGTGGAAGAACAAGCAGGTTTTGAGCGGGTGAAGACCGTTGTGTGTTTTTAAGTTGTTACAATTAAGGACACAGGACAAGTTAAGAACTTAGGTATTGAATATCGATGTGTTAGATGTGCCCCCTTATTTTTGTATTTTTTCGGAATAAAGAATATTGTCTTAAAGTGGTGAGAAAATATATCTTTAACATAGTTCAGAAGTGGGATACTTCCGTGTCTGCGTGATTTCCGGGGGAAATAGAGCAGAGGGACGTGTCCACAAGTGCCCAAGGCGAGCGAAAAAGCAAGAAAAACGGAATATTCAAGTGCTGTGGTAACGTGTCAACATGGCCGACGACGGATGGAGCGCCAGCCTGTAATTTGACCGTTAGGGGCGTGAACATCTTGTGCATCGAGAAAGGAAGTGACGTAGCGACACGTCGACGAGAAGGGGAAAAGCGAACGTGATTGGAACATTTTACGGAAGCGAACGAAGATTCTCGAGAGGATGACCGACGAGTTCGAGAGGTTCCAGGCGCGTTTGCCACTGCGCTGTGAACGCGAGGGACGAAGTGGGGGAGTGAGAGGTAGTGACAGCGAGAGCGACGACCTCATCATGTTGGGTGAACAGGTGGGAAATTTGGATCGGGCGGGAAGTTCAAGCTTTAACACGCCGGAGGTGAACGCGAACGCGGACAATAATCGAGTGAATACTGACAGTGATGTAATCAGAATGATGCAGATTATGACAGCAGAGAACAGACGAAGAGACGCTTTGTTTGAAAGACTTATCACACAAGTGACAGCCGGGCAAACGAGTAGTGCCGGGAGTGCGGTTACGGGAAATCAAATGGCATATCACATAATGCCTGATTTAACGAGGACAATCAGTACATTTAATGGAGAAAGTAAAAGTGAAGCAAAAAGGTGGATAGCTAACATAAGAAGTATGCAGCTATTGCACCGGTGGCCAGATGCTTTCACTTTGGAAACAGCTCGTACACATTTGGTTGGAGGTGCAAAACATTGGCATGAAAGTAACTGGGAGAAGTTAAAAACATTCGACGAATTCGCGGAGAAATTTGAAGAAATGTTCAGTGGAGAGTTGTCGCAAACGGAGAAGTGGAAGCGAATGACAGCGAGGGTGCAGAGCCGGAATGAAAGCATAAATTCCTACTTTCACGAAAAATTCAAATTGTGTAAGGACGTTAAGCTGAATTTTAAAGAAACCAAAGCGCAAATCTTAGTAGGATTGTGGAACAAGGATTTGTGTAATGTGGCAATGGGAAAAACTCAAGGCAACGAAGTGGAGTTGTTACAGGACCTGCAAGAGTGCGAAGAAATCGGTGATGCGAGGAGTGGACGTTTCCGGGCAGAAAAAAGTGAAAAGCCACACAAACCCCAAAACAATAGCAGCAGCTTCGTCGGGGTGAAAAGTGAACCTCAGGAAGCAACGAAACCAGCCATACCGGGTGCACAAAAGCATCCTGAAGTGAAGAAGGAGAAGTGGAAGTGTTTCAACTGCGGTGAACCATCGCATTTAGCCAGAGAATGCACTAAACCAAGAAAAGTGGTATGTTTCAATTGTAAAAAACCGGACCACATCAGCAGAGAATGTCCAGAACGTGTGACGCAGAGAAGTGAATCTGTGAATCAAGTGTGGAGAATAGGGACTGAACCAAAGAATTTAGCAGAAAGTGCGGCAACGAAGTTCATACGGAATGTTAAAATAAACGAGCAAGAAGCGATAAAATGTTTCATTGACATTGGTGCTACGGTGAGCACAGTGACTGAGGAAGCCGCGAGAGATTTAAAATTAAAAGTTGAAAAAACGGAAAACAGACTGACAGGATTCGGAAGCAGTGCGGTAATCAGCAAAGGTTTTGCGAAAGCTAGAGTGAATCTAGATGGAATTAACGTAGAAGATGTGAATTTTTACGTGGTTCCGTGTGGGGTACAGAATCTACGTGTATTGCTGGGGCAGAACTTTACCGAACACCCTGAGTTAGCATATGTGCGGGTAGACGAAGTACTGCATTTTGGTTTGCGTAGTGAGGAACCGTTTGCGCAAATTAATTTGCCAGTTTCCACGCAATCAGTAGAGATAACTGCTGCGGAAGATCAAAGTTTGGAACCCAGGAGCATAAACTTCGTGAGTGTGGACATAAATGGAGGCAAATTCACGGTGCCAGTAGCCAACGAAAGTGACGATGCAAACTTCGTAGTGAAAGGCGAAAAGATAGACAAAATTCGGGAATTCGGTGTGAACATTGATTCGAAGAATATTTGTGGACAAGAAATGAGCGTGATGGAAATTGAATTATGCAGAGAAGCGATTACAAGTGAACAATTAAACGTGAGCGAAGAAATATCGGAGCGAGATTTGCGGAACCTAACAAGCTTGGTGAACGAATTTCGGGGGTGTTTCGCGCAAAACTTAAGCGAACTAGGTTGTACCCAGTTAATGGAAATGAACATAGTTGACAATAATGTGCCGGTGCGTACGAGAGCTTATCGGGTGACTGCACACGAGCGAGAAACCATCGCAAAAATCGTGCGCGAGTGGAAGGCAAATGGTATTGCGACAGATACCACTTCGCCATACGCGTCGCCGGTGTTATTAGTGGCGAAAAGTTCACAGGAGCCAAGGCTAGTGGTAGATTTTCGAAAGTTGAACCAACAGACAGTGAAAGAACATTATCCATTGCCGAACATGGATGATCAATTTGAACATTTAGCAGGGTGTACAATGTTCACTACCTTGGATTTAGCACACGCGTTTTTTCAGTTACCGTTAGCGAAAGGGTCTAGGTGTAAAACAGCTTTTGTTACGCCAGATGAAACGGGGGAATTCACGCGAATGTGTTTCGGATTGTGCAATAGTCCATCGAACTTTGCTAGGCTAATGACGCGAGTACTAGGGCCTTTGAGGAACAAGGTCGCGATGGCGTTTTTAGATGACGTGCTGATACCAGCAAAAAACTGGGACGATATGTTGGAGCGGTTACGACAAGTGTTCGAGGCCTTCCGTGCCGCGAATCTTACGATGAAGCTACGCAAATGTCATTTTGGTGCTTCAAGCGTGGACTTTTTAGGATTCAAATTATCTGCGGAGGGAATTTCCCCAGGTGCAGCGAAAGTGAAGGTCATAGAGAATTTTCCGCGACCGGGAAATGTGCGCGAAGTAAAACGATGGCTGGGATTAACAGGTTTTTTTAGACGCTTCGTGAAAGGATATGCGGTGAAAGTGAGACCGATAAGCGATTTAACGCGGAAAGACAATGTTTTTATGTGGACAGACAAACAGCAGGTGGCGTTTGACGAGTTGAAGGACGCTTTGACGTCAGCGCCGGTCTTGCAGCTGTATAATCCGAGTTCGTATACAGAACTGCATACGGACGCGAGTGCAGTTAGTTTAGCGGGGATGATGTTCCAACGAGGGGCAGACGGGAAAATGCATTTGGTATATGCGGTGCCGAGCACAAAAACGAGCAGTACATTGAAGTGTTTGCGCGATTTTGTGAACGATTTTGGTCTACCAGCGATGATTGTGACGGATCGCGGAACCAGCTTCACAGCTGACGGGTTCGAACAGTATTGCGCGAGTAATGGGATACGTCACGTGCTAAATAGCACAAGACATCCTCGAGCGAACGGAGTCTGCGAGCGAGTGAATAGGACCATTACGCCGGCGATTTTAACGAAAATGAAAACGGAGCGAATGTGGGACAGTTGTTTAAAGGAAGTACAACGTGACGCGAATAGTGTGGTAAATAAAATTACAGGGAAAACGCCATTCGAAGCATTGTATGGATTTCGAGCTAACTTTCACGATGGTGCTTTACGGGAATTCGCGGGAAACAATGACGATTACGTATTACCAGCGAAGTTACAGGACGAAGTGCGTGAAAAGGTTACAAACGAGCAGATAAAATATAAGGAGCGGTTTGACCGTAAACGGTATAAACACGAAGGATTTAACGTCGGGGACATTGTTTACGTGCGTTCTCCGCCAGTTTCCACGGGGGAACCGGTAAAAACACAAAGAAAATATAAGGGCCCATACACAGTGACCGGAGATTTAAGGAATGACACTTATAGGATTAATACAGTGGCAGATGGTGCGAACAGGAACTTCACGACCCAAGTGCACGTGTCCAGGTTGAAAGTGTACAAAAATCCAGTGGAGAACGAAAGCGGAGAGGAGGAATCTTCGAGCGAACTAGAGGAACCTATCCGGATTAGTGGAGGCAAGAAACGTGACAACGTCGCATGCGGGGAGGACGAGAACGAGGTCAAGGTCGCCGCTTCAAGGCGAGCAACGCGAGATTCCGAAGTGGGTTAAACAACATCAGGTGCTGTAACGGTGGCAGCGAGACCGGTTAACCTTCGAACGAAGCGAGAGGTGGGGAGGCCATTGCGGTTCAAGGATTACGTGTTGGAGGGAGGCGGAGATCAACGAGGACATCCGAGCGTTTCCCAAGCAACGGACCAGGAGGTCGTAAAATCAGGAATGGCCGAGTGATAAATATTTTAAATTCAGCGTTTCGCGGGTGAGTGCTACGGAAGTGCGCCGCTAGGGGACGCGGAGTTGACGAGCGGATGTGCGAGAGGGGGAACGCGCAGTCTATCGCCGAACGTGGAAGAACAAGCAGGTTTTGAGCGGGTGAAGACCGTTGTGTGTTTTTAAGTTGTTACAATTAAGGACACAGGACAAGTTAAGAACTTAGGTATTGAATATCGATGTGTTAGATGTGCCCCCTTATTTTTGTATTTTTTCGGAATAAAGAATATTGTCTTAAAGTGGTGAGAAAATATATCTTTAACATAACAAATCATCATTTTAATGAGTAAGGTGGAGTATTACCGATAAGTTATTATATAACAATAATTATCGATGCAAGTAGTTTTTGATTGGTTGAAAGTTGAAAAAGCGAGTTCGATCATTGGTCAAATGATATCGTTTGACAGATGTATGGAATAGTCAGTTGTAATATAGCAAGTGGAATGATAATTATCGATGATTTTTTTTCAGAGTTAAAACCGGAACCTAAATTTAACGAGTAGCACGAGTTAAATTTTCTGTTTCGGTTGTAACGAGTAGAAAATCATCGATCATTAATCATTACAACGAATTATATTTGGAAAGAGAATTTATTGAATGAAATGCAAAATATCAAATGTATTTTTTTTTCTTACGTTGGCACTGTTAATGTTGGTTACCCTGCTGTCAATTTTAAGTCTATAATCCATTCACAAAACTCGTGAACTGTCAGTGTCAAATTTTTAAAATATTTGCTGAGTGTACGTGGAAATTACAGTTGTTTTTTGGAATGTACTTCGGATCTAGTGATTTCTAGTAATATTTAAAGTTAGGTTATGTTACATGTGCCAAAAGTTAAGCGAAGTTTAAAAAACATTAAACTTAAATAATTATAATACATGTAAACACACTTTAAAGTGCATTTAAAAAAATTTTATTCAATCAATTGAAGTGTATGCACAAAAATTAAAGCACTTTGGAGATGATATTTTTACAAGGGAGTGTGACATAAGTCAAGTTATTAAATTTCACAAATTTCAGTGCTGCCAAAATCAACAAGCAGAAGTCCCAAAACAGAATTTAAACACGGTACCAACTTGACAGCGTTTTGACAGTTCATGAGTTTTGCGAATGGATAGTATGTCAAATTCGAGGTTATAGGTTTTGTGTCAAAACTGACAGAAAATCTAACCTGCTATCCTCAAATTTGACATAGACTTAAAATTGGCAACAGGGTAACCAACATTAACAGTGCCAACCTAAGAAAAAAATCACAACCGTTTATGATCACCCATAAAAACAATTTATTACAAAAATAAATTACTACCGCTGTGATATTGTGTAACTAGGCATTTGCATGCACCTCATTGATTGAAATAGCATCACATAATACATGAATTATAGTCCATTTACTTGACATCTGCACTGTCAAACTGACATTATGTTGGCACCACTGCTATTTTTCATATTTTAACCATGGTGTAAAGAATACAAGATGAAACGTTCTCGGAAATGCGCAGTCATTCAGAAAGTAGAGGGGAGATGTCAACCAATCCCCCATGGGCCTACACAGGAAATCTATTATGGCCGCGATCATGGTGTAACCATGGACGCGTTCGTATATTGTTGCTGGCACTGTCAGTCAATGTCAAATTCGAGGTTAGCAGGTTAGGTTTTTCGTCAGTCTGACACCAAATGACGCA
The DNA here is from genome assembly GCA_940337035.1 of Agriotes lineatus. Classification (NCBI taxonomy): domain Eukaryota; kingdom Metazoa; phylum Arthropoda; class Insecta; order Coleoptera; family Elateridae; genus Agriotes; species Agriotes lineatus. The sequence goes on along the minus strand of OW679195.1, from coordinate 116,842,644 downwards.
AAACCTAACCTCGAATTTGACATCGACACCGTCTTCAACAATACATTTCAGTACTACCAATCGTGCCATCTGTGGGCCCATGTCCTATTGGTTGAATTTGAGGTCCGCCTACATTCTGCGGAACGTTACACCTTGTATTCTTTACACCATGGTGTAAAGAATACAAGGTGAAACGCTCCCGGGATGGGCAATCGTTCAGAAAATAGAGGGGAGATGTCAACCAATCCCCGATGGTCCTGCTCAGGAAATCCATCACGGCCGCGATCATGGTGTAACCATGGTTGCGATCGTATATGTTGCTGGCACTGTCAGTCGATGTCAAATTCGGGGTTAGCAGGTTACATTTTGCGTCAATCTGACACCTACTGACGCAAAACCTAACCTCGAATTTGATATCGACAGCGTCTTCAACAATACACTTCAGTACTACCAATCGTGCCATTTGTCGGACCATGTCCTATTGGGTGAATTTGAGGTCCGCCCACATTCTGTGGAACGTTACACCTTGTATTCTTTACACCATGATTTTAACAATTAAATTACTGTACAGTCTAATAAAAAACACATTATTTTTGAGGTATAGTCAAGAAATTTTTTTAAAAGTTGACACTGACAGTGCAGATGTCAAGTAAATTTGTATTTGTATTTGTATTTTTATTTCCACTCTAATTAGTTCATTTTACATATTCCATACAGCAGGAAATGCCACAAAAGCCGAAGCTCGTGCGTGGCACATTCGAGTATAATTAATAAAATACTATTCTATATATATTTACACTCTTGTTATATTAAATTAAATTAGATTAAATAGAATGTGTACCTACACCGCTAATAATAATTAATGAAGAAGAAGCCTCTAAACAGGAATTCTGACCACAGACGCATAATAATCCAATTCTGTATTTTGAAGCCATGATTTAATTTTGAATTTGAATAGGTTCAATACTTTACACTTTTTTATGTCTTCGGGAATTAAGTTATATAGTCTAGGTGCCAAAAAACTTATGTGTTTCTGAGATATGGATTTTGTCATTTTTGGGACTGAGAGATTGTCTTTTTTCCTAGTGACATACCCGTGAAAGGGTGTTAAATATTGATGATAATTTTTGTATGCATAGTTCAGGATATTTTTTACATATAGTTTTCGAATATTGAGTAATTTAGTTTCGTTAAATAACTGTTCTGTAGGATATCTCCAATCCTTTTTATATATAATTTTAATTATATATTTTGAAGGATTTCCAGAGGTCTCAAAAAGCAATCTGCCACACCACCCCATCCAGTTATTCCATATTCTAAGATTGATTGTGTTAGGGCATAATAAACTGTTTTCAATGCATCAATCTTCATGATATTTGCAAGCATCTTGAATTTATATATCGTTTTCCTGATTCTTATTATTAATTGTTCAATTTGAACATTCCATTTAAGATTAGAATCAATGTGGATTCCGAGGTATTTAATGTTTTTAGTCGACTTAATCTTAAGCTTGCAACTGCAATTTCTTTTATTTATTTTCAGACAATTTAAGGTGTGTATGTTAATATCTATAAATTCCGGAATATGTGATTGTGCCAAAGAAAACTGAATAAATTTTGTTTTTGATAAATTAAGTGATAAAGAGTCTATATCAAGTTTATGCTTAATCAACGACATTCCACCTTCAACCCTCTTCCTGAGATCACTCCAACTCTCTGCAGCAAAAATGACTGCGGTATCATCCGCAAAAGATATTATTTTTCCCTTGACATTTAGATTTACAAATTCATTAATATAAATAAGAAAAAGTATCGGTCCTAATACTGAGCCTTGAGGTACTCCTACTTTCACTTTTAATTCCTCACTAAGAGTGCCATTTAGGGATACAATTTGTTTACGATTTGATAAGTAGCTCTCAATTAGTTTTTTAGCATTTCCTCTAATTCCAATTCTCTCCAATTTAGAGTCGAGTGTGGAGTGACACACAGTATCGAAGGCCTTTGCAAGATCCAAGAAAACTGCAATTGCTTTTTTATTATCATCAATAGCACCAATTAAGTTTGTTGTGAGTTCATTTATCGCATCTTGTGTACTTTTACTTTCCTGAAAACCAAATTGAGTACTTGCCAGTAGTTTATGTTTATTAAGAAAACCCATGATTCTGTTTTTAATGCATTTTTCAATGACTTTACCAATACTACTTAAAATTGAGATTGGACGATAATTAGATACATTAGATTTATCTCCCGCTTTAAAAATAGGTGTAATTAAACTTGTTTTAAAAATATCAGGAAAAATGCCATTTTGGAGGCTAAGATTGGTAATATGAGTTAGTGGCTTCACTACGTACTGATTAATATTCTTCAATGTATTATTAGAAATACCATCTATGCCTGCAGCACCCGAATTTTTTAGTATTTTTATTTGATTACTGATTTCAGTTTCATCGACAGGGTTCAAAAAGATTGAATTATTATTAGTAGAATATGAGAGTTCATGGTTGTCATTAATTCTAATGTCATTAGCCATTTTTATTGTTGCATCCTGAAAAAATTTATTAAAATAATCCGCTTTTTCTTTCTTATTACTAATTTCAACACCATCTTCATTCTTCAGATTATAAACTTCATCTATTTTTGCAGTTGTGTTAGTTATTTCATTTATTAACTTCCAAGTTTTTTTAATATCCCCTCTTACCTCATTCAGTTTTGCCTTATAAAAATTTTCTTTAGTACTTTTAATTAACTTATTTAAGAAATTCCTATATCTAGTATACTGTAGATGTATTTCTAGATTTTGAGGGTTAGTTTTAGCTATTTTACCTAGTTTATCTCTGTTTCTAATAGATCTTAATATCCCATTCGTCATCCAGGGTTTGATTTTTCGTTGCTTGGAAGTAATAGTATTAGTATTTTTTGATAAAGATATATAATATTTTAACTTATTAACTAAGACTGTAGCACATGTTTCTGTATCATTTACACTTAAAATGTCATCCCAATTTTCAGTGGTTAATAGACCCTTTAATTTCTTATAATCAATTTTGGTACACAACAATTTATTATTATTGCTAGTATTGCTCGTTTTTTTATCATTATCGTTCCCAAGTTTCATTATTAAAGCAGTTGAATAGTGATCAGTTATTTCCGTTTCAATTATTATCATATGAACCATATTTATTGTAGATGATCGATGATGTTTTATAAAAAAATGGTCTATACATGTTTCGGCCCCCTTATATATCCTAGTTGGTTTTCTTAAATACGTAGTGAATCCAAACTCAAGAAGCAGCTGCAGATATTCGCTGGTTACAATATTAGTATTTTCAAGAATATTTATATTTATATCCCCAGCAAATACCTCAATTTGACTTATACTTTTCTGCAGAACACTTCTCAGATCCTGCAAAAAGTCCTCCGGATTAGTTGATGGTGGTCGATAGATAGCTGACACGCCACAAAGCACTCCATTTCTTTCATAATCAATTCGAAGAAAGGAATAACCAGATGGAGTTTCAATTTTTTGTATATAATGTTTAATATCACTCTTAACATAGATAAGTACCCCATCATTTTGATTAATTAAACCATAATTATAGTAATGATTATACCCACTTAAAGTATATTTATCAATCTCCATCTGTATTTGCCAAGTTTCCGTGAGGATTATTATATCAAACTGTACCTGAATAGATTCTAAAAATATCAAAAAAAGGTCAAATTTTTGTTTATGCTTCTTATATTTAAATTGCAAATAGATATTTGATTATTTTGAGAACTATGAATTTCGGTGAATTTTTTTATATTGCAGCTAGTTGTACTCGAAGTGTAACTATTATTTTCATCGAAATCAAAATTTAAATTCATCTTATAATCACTTATAAACATTACAAATTTAGACATAGCTATAATGGTTGTTCCGTGGTATATATTTGATAATAAAATTAATATTTGTTTACATACTAAAAAGATAATAATAATACCGCATACCAGTAATCACGTTTCCAGAACAGAACAGATAAATCACCTATTCGCCACATAACTTTTCCAATTCTATCATGGATCGCACTAACATTTTATTCCCGTCTCTGTTGATGTAGATAGTACCGTCTGACGACCACACATTCTTGAATCCAAACCGCTCTTTGGCTGCATTAAGTATATCCATACGTTGCCTGGTTAAATCTTCCTTAATCACAATCGACGATCCTTTCAGCTTTTTTTTATTGTTGAAGACCATCGCACGATGCCGATAGGTAGAGAATTTAATTAAAATTCCACGTATTGCCTTCCCAAATGGACTATATATTCTCAGTGAAAGTCTAGGTACTGTCTTACCATTAATTAGCTGATTTTTAATTTTAATAAACACATTTTTTTATAATTACGGAATAGAGAAATGAACATTGTCAATAGAGCAAGAAAGATAACTAAGTTATTGAAAAAATTACACATTAAAGTTGTCCTTTAGCTAAAAACTGTTTGCACGTTTGGAAAAAATCGATTTTGCTTGGTGTCATTTAATAATCCCATTCTATATCGGAACATTCTGGACACAGGATACTTACACCCGCATGCATAGTCGTTCGCCAGTGGCTCGCCGGAGTTTCGTTATGAATAGTATATTGGCGGCACTGTATGTCTATGTCAAATTCGAGGTTAGCAGGTTAGATTTTGTGTCAGTTTGACGGAAAACCTAACCTGATAACCTCGAATTTGGCATAGACCTACAGTGCCGCCAACATACTATTCATAACGAAACTCCGGCGAACGAATATGCATACGGGTGTTAGAGACCAAAGTAATTACTACTTTCACAAATGTCTTTTAATATTTAACAGAGGGCTGATATTTAAAAAATCCACTGCAACATCTTAAAATTGATGCAGAAAATTTTTGAATAGAAATATCGAGAAATATTTACTTCAAGTAGTAAAAAAACTTACAAATTAAATAATAGCTTCTTTATTATAGTATTTTTTCAAAATCAATAAATAAAATTTGAACACAAGAAATTGAACAACTTAAACTTAATATTGTAACTATATTAAATGTTAATACTTCATTGTTCAACTAACAATCACAGCCCAATTGCTTTCACTTATTAACACCTTAAAATAAACACAGATTTGTAGAATCTTTCTTAAATAATTATGGCCACATTTTACCCAGAATATATTTTCTAATGCAAATTTATACTAACAAAACTATACGACCGACTTCATAAGTTTCTTTTGAAGTATCCTGTAGTTATACACAATAATTGATTGTTTTAGAAAACATTTAAATATTACATCTGCAATAAATACATTCTTAAACAATAAACTTTCAGGTAGCTATGAACACAACAAAATACAATTAAAAATCAGAATCAAATTCGGCATTGTACATCAGCTGCTGTATTTCTATTTTTAATTTAGCTTGCTTCCTAGCATCTAATTTTTTAATGCTATGTGCTAAAGATATACAGTAATGATCAACAGAATCCAACGAACTGCAGAATGAGCAGCCACCAGCATGCAACGTAGATTCTGTTGGTTCTGCACGACTACGTTTAGGACTAGAAGGAGTTATCTTACCACTATTTCCATTTTCCAATGGATCTATTGGTAAATCTGCTATGTGATATCGTTTGGAACTAGACACACTGTGAAGCGAAATAAAATTATCGTTGGAATTCGAACTGTTTTGCAACGTTACAAAGTTCTCTCTTTTAAAACTTAGATTTGATTGACTATGATTTTTACTAAAATGAAAATTAGGTAGTTCCGTGTTGCTTTCTAAACTGGAAATGTTTTCACTACTTTGATAGAAGTTGGTTTCTTCCTCTTCATCACCTGCCTCTTCAAAGTTTTTGGCTTCATACGTGCAGTCATCAGGATTTAAAATAGCATGCAGCTGATAAAAGAAACTGCATTCCCGTTCGGGCACTTTTGACTTTTTCCGAAATGTAGCCCAATATAGTGCTTTTGTGTTTTTCCAACGAATCAGTATTTGGGTTGCAGACCGGTAATACCCATGGGATGCCAGATAGTCTACTGCTTTATTACAAACCTTTCGCAGCTGTTTACCCGTTACAACTCCATTTTCTTCTATAAATTTTAACAGTATGCGAATTTCTTTATTGGTCCATATTTGCCTACCTTTCTTATAACACGTATCCTCTTCTTCGTTAACAGTTTCACTGAAATCGGTCACTACACTGTCTTCTACGTCTGATTTTGATTGTTCGTCTAAAGCTATATAATTCTGAGTTTCGTCATTTTCTTTCACTTTTAAAACTTGATGGGTATGCATCAAAGCTTCGATTCTTTTAAAGAATGGAAACTCCTCTTCTTTTAGAGATTTGCGTACCACTTGATTGTAGAGGGCTCGCAGGTGCTTTATTTTCACTTGTGCTTGCTCCTCGCTTCTTGAGAATCCATGCTGTTTAAGGTAATCTACAATGACGTAACAAAACTTCCTAAGATTTGTTCGATTTGGCATTCCATACTTCTCTAGCACTTCAACAACACACTCAGTTTCCTTATGAGTCCAGTTATTCCTTCTGATTCCTCTGCCGTTCTTCTGCTCGCAGTCGTCACTACAAAAATTGCTGCTTCCAAGGGAGTCTGCAGAATGTAAAATATTACCTTCCAATTCTTCACCTTTTATAATAATAATTTCTGGTTCTGAATGGGAACTTGAATTTAAGTCCAATAAACCACTTACTTGGTCTGCATAATTAAAACGATCTAGTTTTCCTGCTTTGTAGTCTTCGAACCGCTGTTTTAACTCCCTCCAATGACTTTTAATTGCTTCCTTTGTTTTTTTATGTCCGCTAATTGTCATTAACTTTGATAATTTGGTGTAAACTTGGTCATTTTCCGATTTTATTTGCGGCACGTACTCGTATTCTGCGATTAGCTTCAACAAGCAGGTGGTTTCGTCCGCTGTCCATTCGCAGCTGGCAGAATCAGCATTCTTACTTGACGTTGATGTGGTTTCAGATTCGGATTTCGTTCCAGATTGTAATAAACGGATTAACTCGGGGTTCTTTTGTTGATCTTGTTCGGTCGCCTCCGCCATTTACTACCGACTCATCAATTACTACGCTGATTTATGCGATAATTAGTCAAGTTGTATCTTTCAAACAATCCAAAACACTTGTAGAACGAATTCCAGAATAGCAAAAATGGACTGGACCAGTTAATCCTATAATCCTCTTATCGATACTTAGGCCATTCCCCGTTCGTTTATCGACCGATGATGTAAACATAATTCTAGCAAATTGAGTGCGAATTCTGTTTACGCCGCGCCGCTGGATGGCAGAACCAGCAGGGCAGTCTTCTGTTTTGAGTTTAGCTTTGGGTGTATATTTGGCGGTCATTTTTTGAATGTTCAAATTAACTGGTTATTTATGAGAGTTTTAATTGAATGTTCGTTTGCATATTATAAAAGTGCGAAGTATTAGTAAGCCGGGTAAGTGTTATGGCAAGTTGTTTAGTATTTAAAATGTAACGTATTAATTTTGATAAAGTGAGGTTAGGAGATTTTTTAAACTTAAAAGCGAGGTTAATCTTAGTATAACGAAATCGCCTTGAAGACGTATGTCTTATATTAAAATGAAATTCAAACAGTCATATTTAGATGAGAAATATAGTGGACCCCAGAATGAATTTGACATATAACTTTTGATGCAAGGGATGCTCTGTTAAATAGCACATTATTCATACAAAGACATGCTTGGCAGCTTGACCCTTGCCAATCGTTCGTCTATCCGCGTCGAAGAAGTCTTCAAAGTTTAATATTTTGGGTAGGCTGACCAGAAATTTTTAATAGGAAAAGAGTAGGCTGGCAACTTTTTTGAAACCAAAAATTTTAAATGACAAACGAACTACGAAGAGAGTAATAATGCTCCACCAGCAGAATTTGTGTAACGTGGACATTGCCACTCAAAAGATCAAATTTATTGTGGTTTAGATTGCTAAAGAAAAAACGCAGATTATATTTCTGTGGCAATATCAACTGCAACACCTTTAATTTTGGTGATCTGTAAATAAAATAAATCTGAATATCCGTCATATACAGGGTGAGTCGGAAGGAACGGACCAAATTCCAGGAGTGTATTATATCGATGGGGCCACAATTATATATAACAGCAATGAGATAACATGAACAAGAAAATAACACATATTGCTTGAGTAAGAAGGAGATAAACATAATAGTAAATATTTGAGTAGGCATGACGCTTATTTTAATTATGACGTAAGCCAACTAAACATGCCTACTAATAGCTATTTATGCAACAAGTGCTAAAAGTCGACTTTTATGCGCGAGACATGAAAATTATGAAACGAAGCCGAAGGCTGAGTTTCATAACATGTCTCGCGCATAAACGACTTTTAGCACGCGTTGCATACAATATTTTATCTACGACCTTAATTTTACCGTTATTAATCCATAAATATCGATTTAAGAAAGGTTCGCATCTGCGACGCTGCATCATAATGAATAGTAGCCTAGGCCGCTGGCGATTGTTTTGGCCACGCCCGCGCCCGTGCTGTCAAGGACAGGTACGAAATTTAATTATTTATACTCCACATATGACTGTATTCATTACATAACGCTTTAATTATTTCAAAAACGCTTTACCTGTAACGCAAGAAGCAACTAGAATAGCTTTAAAACTTCACTTGCAGTTCGAAATTGTAGTTTTGAACCTCCCTTCACTTTTAGCACATGTGCTAAAAGTAAACAGCTGATTTCTTTAAACACGGTAAACTATAAAACGTCACTTTTAGTGAAACAAGCTAGCGCTAAAAGGCCTACTTTTAGTAGTGGTCGTAGATAAAATAAGCGTTTTTGAAATAATTAAAGCGTTATGTAATGAATACAGTCATATGTGGAGTATCAATAATTACATTTCGTATCTCAACCTTGACAGCACGGGCGTGGCCAAACAATCGCCAGCGGCGCAGGCCTACTATTCATTATGACGCAGCGTCGCAGATGCGAACCTTTCTTAAATCGATATTTATGGATTAATAACGGTAAAATTAAGGTCGTAGATAAAATATTGTATGCAACGCGTGCTAAAAGTCGTTTATGCGCGAGACATGTTATGAAACTCAGCCTTCGGCTTCGTTTCATAATTTTCATGTCTCGCGCATAAAAGTCGACTTTTAGCACTTGTTGCATAAATAGCTATTATCGTATGGTCATCTCTTTCTTACTCAAGCATTTTATTTTGTTGTTCATGTTATCTTATTGCTGTTATATTAGTTATGGCCCCTTCCGTACATATGAAAATAATGTAAAAAAACTCAAATATTGTTATTTGATTTTCATTTGTTTTCAAGTTATAGCATCATAAAAAAATCCCCATATAGTCCAGTCAAATGGTAAATGTTGAACCTACATTAAATGAAAGAAGATAAAATTTTCTACATTTTATGTACTAGAGGTTTTTTCTCCGATCAATCGTTCAGCCGCGAGAGCGCCGCGAAGTTAGATGTTAAAAGCAAAAAAAGGGAATTGTCCCAGTTTATTTCAAAGTAACTCGAAAACTATACATTTTTCGTAAATCAAAAATGGTATATGAAATGAATCCTCGTAAATGATGTTAGCAAACCTGATATTTCGTACAGCGACCCAAAAAACATACAGGAACCAATTATCAAAGCTCCACCAAAACTTTCCCCTATTTTCTACCATTTGACTAGACTATCACCCGTATGCATAGTCGTTCGCCAGCGGCTCGCCGGCGAGTCGCCGGAGTTCCGTTATGAATAGTATGTTGGCGGCACTGTACGTCTATGTCAAATTCGAGGTTATCAGGTTAGGTTTTCCGTCAGTTTTAACAGAAATTGACACAAAATCTAACCTGCTAACCTCGAATTTGACATAGACGTACAGTGCCGCCAACATATTATTCATAACGAAACTCCGGCGACTCGCCGGCGAGCCGCTGGCGAACGACTATGAATATGGCTGTATAACTTCGCGGCGCTCTCGCGGCTGAACGAATGATCGGAGAAAAAAACGTCAAGTACATAAAATGTAGGAAATTTTATCCTCTTTCATTTCATATAGGTTCAGCATTTACGAAATTGGATAGTTCTCGATTAATTTTAAAAAACTGAACAATATTAAATAAAACTTAAATTATACCTACAATTCTAATTAAAACTCAATTTAATTTTATTAAGTCTGATATTTTTCCGAGTTTGCAGGCGTTTATAATAATTGCTTATCTTCTTTTTATGGTTTCCCAAAATTGGTTGCAGGTGTCAAACTGAATTGAAAAATTACTGTTAAATTAGAAAATAATAATTATTATAAATTGCAGCTCTACGCGTTCTAGATAGCTAATACACAACGTTCGTCATTCGTGAAGTAGTCATATATTATACAACTAGACGATCGAAAATAATCGATTATACGAGACGTATTTCCTGAAAGACAATACATCGAGTCTGGAAAATTTTCAATTATCGAGATGTATAGAGGTAGACTATACCTACCATGAATATAGCAAATAAGTAACGTAAAAAAGGTTACAGGAAAATCATAAATTTTATAATTTTGTGTTGACCTGTGGCAGTTTTTAGTCAAGGCTATGTGAATGGTATGGTATGAATGGTATAGTCACTGTCATCTGCTCGCTTTCTTGTTTACGTACACTCCACATAAGCATCCTGAGGCTGGTTGGCCTGCAGAGTATACATACACATTTTGCTTGACAGTTGCGCGAGTGCAACATTTTCTGTCAAATTTTATTCCACGAGGCAAATTTATAACAATGGTTGAAAAAAATTTAAAACAGTAATTCTATTATTTAAATGAATTAAAAAGAGTATATTGATAGCTGTTTTATAAAAAGTAAGAGTAAAGAGGATATTATTTAGAAAGGAGTATAATACTCTAAAAAAGTGTGGTCAGCCTAATTTTGGGCTTGCTCGTTATAGAGCGGCATTTTTAGTGTGATTTTGGACAAATGTCACATTGACAGAATTATAAAAGAAGCTATATTATTAAATCCAGCCTGACCAAAAATGTAGATTTGCGGTTTCGTCCAGTTCCTTATACAGTAGAGATCGGATATAGCGAACTGCAAACTCGACGGGGACGTGAAAACATGTTCTTTATAAGCGACCATTTGCTATAAGTTACATTTCAAAAACACTTATTATTCAACATTTATTTACGTAAGTTAAATGAGAAAAACGTTTTTGTGTTGTTATTAATTACTTTGACTATTCAATTCACCTGTCATCTGTCAAAAAGTGACCAATGAAAATCCAGAATTTTGACGTTTCTTGACCAATGAAAAAAATATCAGCGTATATATCTTCCTAGAAGGTATTCAAGTGACTATTTTAAACAAATGTGATTTTTATTAGAAAAAGTCAATATTAATGTTCTGTTACTATAGAAATTGCGTAGTTTGTTGTTAGATATACTGCAAACTAATTTGAAAAAGCAGTTTGGTTCATTGAATAGTCCCTCGAATGCCATTCTTAGTCAAAGTTAAGTAGAATATTTTTGCGGTGGTACCACTACTCATGTCCATTGCGCTTAGGATTAAGCGCAATGTACATTCGTGATACCACAGCAAAAATATTCGACATAACTTTGACTACTCATGGTATTATAAGTGAAAATTAAACACCTGAACACAAATTAAATGAATACTTCATTCACTGATATTTGCAGTTCGTTTTCGATGCCAAAAGTTGCACAATATTTTCAAGAAGTGATGCAATCAGCGCGTACAATGGACTTTGGAATCGCAGTACATTTTCGGGAGTCCTATATTTAAATAGATATTACATATCCCTATTACTTTTGTGTTTATTCTTGTTATCTGTAGCGATGGCTGACTTTGCGACTTCAAATTCGTTAGTAGTAGGGCGACACCAAAACTGGAGCAATCAAATTAATTGACCTAATTAAATCCGCGAAGTGGGCGACACCTACCAATTAATTTCGCGGACTGACCCAATTAATTTCGCGGTTTGATCTAATTAATCACATATGAAGTTTGATATGTAATTTACATATGTGCTACTGATTAAATCACGAATTAGCTTCCGATTAAATTACGCGCGGCCATTTTTAATTTGCTTCCGGAATTACGCGGCGGCGCGCATGAATGGATTAATTAACCAGAGATCCATTGTCCCTACCTACTATAGGAAATTTTTCAGATTTTTTTTCTAAGTTCAATTTTTTGATTTTAAACTTCCCGGGGTGTCGGCCATCTTGGTTTTCTGCGCGCGCACTTCTCACGCTTGTCGTTTTTAATTTTCGCGGAAATATTTGAATTTCAAACTGATAGATCTATCTCGCTCTTCTACTCCTTGGTTGTCTCTCTCTTGCATTCACTCGCGGAAATATTTTAATTTAAAAAAGCTATTTGCGTCGGGCCCAAGTGGGATTCGAACCCTAGTTTTCTGGCCAGCAGCCTTAGGACCCTGCCGCTGAGCTATCGAGGCCTGTTGAATATAAAGGATTTGCACAAAACGTCATTTCACAGTTCTGCCGTCACGCTGCCAGAATTTAAAACAATCTATTTTTTGAGAAATATGATTTATAAGAACGGGAATGTATAGCTTATTGTGTTTAAAGGTAGATACAATTTTTAAAAAATTAGATTTGTAACAGCTTATTAATTATTTTATAATTTGTGCCTGCTATATGGCTGGATTAACGAGATTCTCATTGTCCCTACCTACTATAGGAAATTTCCGTCTAAGTTCCCTTTTTAAAACAGGTCGGTGCCTGTGATTTGTTTGGTTTTAAAGGTTTGAACATTGTACCACTTAGCTGTTCTGACATTACACTTCCATATTCATATTATAAATAAATTTTAAATGTTATTTTCGACTGAGTTTTAGCCGCTTATAAATTACAACAGCTAGTTTAAAAATTAAATGGGGGATAAGAGGTAAAGGCAGATCGTAGTATAAAACGAGTTACAAAATTTATTTTAGTATATTCCTGAAATACTGATAATACGTATTGCTTGAATAAGAAAGAGATAAACATAAAATGCGTAATTATTCGCAATGGTTTTTGCCCCGGGCGCGTTTTCAGTTAACTTGATTGTTAGCACAGACAATGGAATTTGCTATGATATCACCGAATCTGCAGGGTTCATCTTGTCTACGCTCATCTCGTCCGCATTTATTTAATTTAAAAAAAAGCTTTTTGCGGTGGCCCAAGTCGGATTTGAACCCTAGCCACATGTGAATAATTATTTTAAATCGCGAAAAGTGTTGAGTAAATAAATGCAACGTATTATAAATACGTAAAACTTTTAGTTATTGTGCGTTTATAAGATGGGTCTTTTGACAAAGTGGAAGAATCAAACTGTGCTATTGTAAATGTACAGATTTTTCACGGTCAATTTGTATATAACAACTTAATGTAAATTGGTAATTTAGAACATTTTAACGAAAACAGCGACTTTTTTCGGAATAAACTGTTTCTTCTCACCACGGAACCCTATTTTATAAGTAAACGTCTGAAATTGTGTCATTATATCGATAAAAACTGCATTTTAGTTTAAAAAATTCCAGTATAAATGCAAACGGACGAAAATAAAAGCGCAATTGATCACAAATTAACATAATTTTGAATAAGAACGCTCAATTTCGTTGAAAAAATGTTCTGACACCGTCATTTCACTTAAAATTTTACAAAAACTGACATCATGTCACTTGAAATTATACAAAAACGAAATTTTTATCCAATAAGCGATAAAAAATACACCAGCTCACATTATTTCACTTAAAAAATGATCACAATTCGTTTTATAAATCGTTTTGTAAAACGAAAATGATGTAAAAGCAGTTTTTAGAGTTATTTCTAAGCATAATTTTGCAAATGTTTTACACTTTTTTCTCTAACTTGTTGCAATTTTAGCAAGATTTGAATAAAAAACAGCAATTTCTGCAGCAATTTTAGTAAGATTTGAATAAAAACACAATTTCGCTGAAAAAGTTCTAACCAAAAACGACAAAAACAATATTTTTATAGAACTTTCATTGAAAAATCTTCTACCACAAGCATTTCTAGAAGCAAAATTCATGCACTTTCGCTGAAAAACGTTCTGTTCCACATCATCTCACATAAATTTTCACAAAAATCGACATCATGTCCCTTAAATTATACAAAAACTGACATCATGTCACTTGAAATTATACAAAAACGATATTTTATTCAACACACGATGAAAATTTAACAAAAATCATGCAATTACACGCCATCTCACATAAATTTACACAAAATCGACATCATGTCACATAAATTATACAAAAACTGCCATCATGTCACTTGAAATTATACAAAAAACGACATTTTTACTCAACACATGATGAAAATTGAACAAAAATCACGCAATTACACACCATCTCACATAAATTTTTACAAAAAGCGACATCATGTTACATAAACTATGCATAATTTTGCAAATGTTTTACACTTTTTATAAAATGCATCGCTCAAAATTAAAAGAAATAGCAATTTCGTTGAAAAAATCTTTTACCACAAGCATTTCGATAAACAAAATTCAAAAATTCTTGTACTTTTGATGGAAATACACACAATTTTGTTGAAAAATTTGCAAATGTTTTACACTTTTTATAAAATGCATCGCTCAAAATTAAAAGAAATAGCAATTTCGTTGAAAAAATCTTTTACCACAAGCATTTCGATAAACAAAATTCAAAAATTCTTGTACTTTTGATGGAAATACACACAATTTCGTTGAAAAATTTGCAAATGTTTTACACTTTTTTATAAAATGTATTGCCCAAAATTAAAAGAAAGCACAATTTTTTCAATTATATCACGCCATTATGAAATCGTAGATTGATTTTTTGAAATTTTATACTTTGTAACTGTAAAATAACTTCAAATACTAATATTTTAGCTTTAGATTTTGTAATTATTGCAGATTCGTGAAAAACAATAGCAGAGTAGAAATAAAAAAACACAAACACTTTGTAATAAACAAATATATTGTTCTTATTTCGTATAATACTTAATAATATAAAAATAATTGTACAGCTGAATGTCTTATTTTCTAAAAATCTGCTAGCAATTTACAAAACTGTAGTTTGAGGTGCACAACATTTCAAAAAAGGCTGCAAGTAATAAATCAGAATTTCATTGTGTCATTTTAAAGTTTAAGATGCACCCAATCTAGAATTCCCTTCGTTTTTGGTGTTGAGGACATCTGCCTTAGAGGCGTTTTTCTAACGGCCCTTTTTTGGAGGCGTTTCCTTATCGGCGTTCTTCTGACTGAACCTTTTTGATGTGGACTTGGATGAGTAGCTGGTGTTTTTAATTTATATTCTAAATCGGACTCGCAGGTATCAGTTTCCATTTCGGTTTTTCCTGTAGTACTAGTCGGGGTTGGCTTCTTTTGCTGTTTAGGTTTAGCTAGCAGCACATTAGCAACGTTAAGGTCTTTGATGTAAGCAGCAAACTGTAGGCGTCCGGGTGGATTAATAGTTTTTCGAGGCCGCAGTGTGTCGTGAACTAAATCGACTATGTTAGACGCCGGTAAAATTTCACCCTTTATAGTAACGGTACCCTTGTGATCCCAGCTCACATCGTTTGAGGCACTCAAAATGCGTAGGAAAACTTCAGCTTTTTTTCTTAAAAGTTTTGGGAAGTGTAGATAAAATAACGGCATTTGATAGGCTGTCACTGGTTGTTTCAATAGGTATTTTGATTGGCTGCCGCGCCTGGTTTGTGAAATGAAGGAATCGTTGTAAAACCTGATTGTACTGGATCCATTTATCGTGATCAGTTAATTTGGACTTTAAAACTTTTTGCATTTCGTCATCAAGCTGTGATAATATATTTTTCTCCGCATCATCGCCAGACTTAAGACGTTGGACAAATTCCGGCGATACAATCAACATCTTCCGCTCTTTGTCCATTTTAGTCGAAAAGGAGGTCAGTCGTTTGTTCTGGTAGAGCCGTCGTGAATAAACTAGCTTAAAATCAAGACTTTCATAATAAATATATAAAAAAATGACAGGTACGGGAATCGAACCCGTATTCTCTCTCGAGATCAGAGCTTAAATCTGACGCCTTAACCATTCGGCCAACCTGCCTCCCTACTGGAACTAAAATGCAGTTTTTATCGATATAATGACACAATTTCAGATGTTTACTTATAAAATAGGGTTCCGTGGTGAGAAGAAACAGTTTATTCCGAAAGAAGTCGCTGTTTTCGTTAAAATGTTCTAAATTACCAATTTACATTAAGTTGTTATATACAAATTGACCGTGAAAAATCTGTAAATTTACAATAGCACAGTTTGATTCTTCCACTTTGTCAAAAGACCCATCTTATAAACGCACAATAACTAAAAGTTTTACGTATTTATAATACGTTGCATTTATTTACTCAACACTTTTCGCGATTTAAAATAATTATTCACATGTGGCTAGGGTTCAAATCCGACTTGGGCACCGCAAAAAGCTTTTTTTTAAAATTAAATAAATGCGGACGAGATGAGCGTAGACAAGATGACCCCTGCAGATTCGGTGATATCATAGCAAATTCCATTGTCTGTGCTAACAATAAAGTTAACTGAAAACGCGCCCGGGGCAAAAACCATTGCGAATAATTACGCATTTTATGTTTATCTCTTTCTTATTCAAGCAATACGTATTATCAGTATTTCGGGAATATACTAAAATAAAATTTGTAACTCGTTTTATATTACGATCTGCCTTTACCTCTTATCCCCCATTTAATTTTTAAACTAGCTGTTGTAATTTATAAGCGGCTAAAACTCAGTCGAAAATAACATTTAAAATTTATTTATATGAATATGGAAAAAAATCTGAAAAATTTCTTATAGTAGGTAGGGACAATGGATCTCTGGTTAATTAATCCATTCATGCGCGCCGCCGCGTAATTCCGGAAGCAAATTAAAAATGGCCGCGCGTAATTTAATCGGAAGCTAATTCGTAATTTAATCAGTAGCACATATGTAAATTACATATCAAACTTCATATGTGATTAATTAGATCAAACCGCGAAATTAATTGGTAGGTGTCGCCCACTCCGCGGATTTAATTAGGTCAATTAATTTGATTGCTCCAGTTTTGGTGTCGCCCTACTACTTTCGTTACATATTTCACCTTGGATCGACTTTTTTAATTTATTAATTTTGGTAAAGTGAGTGTAGGACAAACTTGAAAACGAATTTATTAGTAGCATAAAGCACTGAGTAATGCAAATGTATTACCTATTCTTTGATGATCGTCAATTTTACAAATTACAGGGCTGTGCTTAGTGTTGGAGTGTTAATATTTTTTTTCTACAGCCGTGATTTTAAACTGTTTCCAAGGGTCATATGCGGCGTGCTTTATGTTGTCTATAAAACACGCCATTCCATTTAAAGCACGGAGTACTTTAAGAGGTTATAAAACCTTATTTGTGAAGATTAAAAGTACAGTTATTATATCGGACCGATTTGTATGCGGAGCCCCGAGTGCCCGATTGGAGAGGGGCGGAGCCCGATGGCCCCTTTGGAGAGGGGCGGAGCCCCGAGGGCCCCCTTGGAGAGGGGTGGAGCTCCAAGAGCCCCCTTGGAGAGGGGCCGAGCCCTGAGGGCCCCCTTGGAGAGGGGCCGAGCTCCGATGGCCCCCTTGGAGAGGGGCGGAGCCCGATGGCCCCCTTGGAGAGGGGCGGAGCCCTGAGGGCACCCTTGGAGAGGGGTGGAGCTGCAAGAGCCCCCTTGGAGAGGGGCCGAGCCCTGAGGGCCCCCTTGGAGAGGGGCCGAGCCCCAAGGGTCCCCTTGGAGAGGAGCGGAGTCTCGAGGGCCCCCTTGGAGAGGGGTGGAGCTCCGAGGGCCGCTTTGGAGAGGGGCGAAGCCCCTAGGGCATTTAAGCTAACAAACTCCTCGGCTGTAGAAAAAATATTGAAGCCAACTCGTGTTTTACAGTTTAAAAATCTCGGTCGATCATAAAATTCTCGCTTCGCTCGAATTTTAACATGATCGACCTCGATTTTTAAATCCTCTGTAAAACACTAGTTGCCTTAATAGCTATTTTCTACGACCTCTACTAAAAGTAGGCCTTTTAGCACTAGCTTGTTTCACTAAAAGTGACGTTTTATAATTTAGCGTGTTTAAAGAGATCAGCTGTTTACTTTTAGCACGTGAAGTGAGGTTATAAACCACAATTTCGAACTGGAAGTGAAGATTTAAAGTTATTCTAGTTACTTCTTCCATTAGAGGTAAAGTGTTTTTTAAACAATTAAAGCGTTATGTAATGAATACAGTCAGATGTGTAGTATTAATAATTACCTTTGATAACTGACTGACAGTACTGGCTCCACAAACATTCACCTGCGCGTCAAGGCCTACTGTTTATTATGACATAAATTATAACTGTCGTAGATGCAAACCTTTGTTAAATCGACATTTATGGATTAATAACAGTAAATTTAAGGTCGTAGAAAAAATATTGTATGCAACTCGTGCTAAAAGTGGTTTATGCACGAGACATATTATGAAACTCAGCCTTCGGCTCATGTCTCTTGCATAAACCTCAACTTTTAGCACTTGTTGCATAAATAGCTATTACTTGGCCTGCCACTTCGTAAACTGCAAAATATCTCATATCTTATAAAGGATATATATAATAAAAAATAGTTCATTTCCAAAAAGCTCAGGATTTGAAAGTTTGTAAAAATATGTATGTAGATATTAATTACGGTACAGATGAGCATAAAAATCCTTGGATTTTGTGAAGGGAACTTGATTACTTAATTTTTGTATTGTAATACGCGTTATTACAAAAGAAAAAATGCAGAAATAGTGTATAAAAATGTAACGGTACTTAATCACGCTATTCAATAATATTAAATAGAAGTAATATATTTTTTATTCAATACTCAATAGTAATATAGTTCTTTTAAGGAAACTTCTGTTGCATGTAACTATACCGTCAACAGCCGTACCACCATAATAATAGAAAACTAAATGTTTGTATACAGCGAAAAACATACATAATTATCATATGAGGGTGGCTGCTCTGAGCGCAGTTGCTCAATAGTAATTTTTATTAAAATTTTATTAGGTGTCAAAAGTGACAATTATAGTTATTAAGGTATCAAGGGCATTATGAACAAAATAAGAGCCCAAGATTGTTAGTGTACAAACCCAGGGCCTTTGGCCCGAGGTGTGTACAATGTATATACCGATGGGGCCACAATTATATATAACAGCAATGAGATAACATGAACAAGAAAATAACTCGTATTGCTTAAGTAAGAAAAAGATAAACATAGTAGAAAATATTCGAGAAGGCTTGACGCTTAATTTAATTATGACATTTGTCAACTAAACATGCCTACTAAAATATTCTTTTCGTATGGCCATCTCTTTCTTACTCAAGCTGTTCAGGTTATAGTGGACTGTATGATTTTAATTTGGACAATTGCAGGATACGTCTTAGGAGTGCAGGAATTAAAAAGGGGTTGCAAACCAACGGTCTCGTGCAGTCTCACACGAGATGATGTAATAATAGACTTAATTTCCGTGGTTGCAGAGGTTCCGCGAATAGAGACAGATGTTAAAACTGTATTATTTATTGCTAGAATATTTCCTATTTATATACATTAACTATGACGTAAATTACAAGGTTCATGTTAGTTTGCCCCAGTTCGAGCTCGCATATGCACTGGCTTGTTCAATTTCATAACAAATAGATAGCAAGTTTGCACAATTGCAGTTTGTCGACCGGGTCATTCGACCAGTGCTGATAAGAAACGCTGACAGCTTGTTTGTAATTTCCGCAAGTAACAGTTCGCTTACGAAATGTATGCATATTTAATTTTAAAAGTTAAAATTATGTTTTGGTTCCTAAACAAGCATTCTATTTTGTTATTCATGTTATCTTATTG
This sequence comes from Agriotes lineatus, assembly GCA_940337035.1. Lineage (NCBI taxonomy): Eukaryota > Metazoa > Arthropoda > Insecta > Coleoptera > Elateridae > Agriotes > Agriotes lineatus. The sequence goes on along the minus strand of OW679195.1, from coordinate 116,822,742 downwards.
CTGTTATATATGATTATGGCCCCATTCGTATATAGTGCCCATGATGCCTTCAACTTTTATGTCCTACCAGTTTTAACATACCAAAGCGATTTTGAATAACATTTTTCTAGTTATCTCACTTGTAATTTTGAAATAAAAGTTGTATCTATGGAAACGAATAGTGTTTATTTTTCATAATGTCCGTAGGGACATTATAAAGAAATCATTTTCCTGGGGCGTTATTTTGTATATAACATATCTTAAAATGCGGATGGGGCTATAATTACATATAACAGCAATGAGATAACATGAATAACAGAATAGAATGCTCGAGTAAGAAAGAGATTACTATAGAAAAAAATATTTTAGTAGGCATGCTTAGTTGACATATGTCATAATTAAAATGAGCGTCAAGCCTACTCGAATGTTTGCTACTATGTTTATATCTTTCTTACTCAAGCAATACGTGTTATTTTCTTGTTCATTTTATCTCATTGCTGTCATATATAATTTTGGCCCCATCGGTAGAGTAATTATTGTCCGGTATGACATAATAGCTATTTATGCAACAAGTGCTAAAAGTTGATGTTTATGCACGAGTTTGCATTTATGACAGTTATAATTTATGTCATAATAAAGAGATGGCCTTGACGCGCAGGTGAGTGTTGGTGGAGCCAGTACTGTCAATGTCAGTTATCAAAGGTAATTGTAATAGCACACATTTGACTTGATTCATTACATAATGCTTTAATTATTTAAAAAAACACTTGACCTCTAACGCAAGAAGTAACTAGAATAACTTTACAACCTCACTTCCAGTTCGAAATTGAAGTTTGATAACCTCACTTCACTTTATAACACATGTACTAAAAGTAAACAGCTGATCTCTTTAAACACGCTAAATTATAAAACGTCACTTTTAGTGAAAAAAGCTAGCGCTAAAAGGCCTACTTTTAGTCTGCTCGTAGAAAAAAGTTATTTTTTAGAGATGCTGAATAAGCATTTGGAAAGTCGTGCAAAGGAACTTGTTGCTTCGTTAATAACATATTTCTAACAGGAACGTGATAATGAGAGCTCATTTATACTGCTGAATGCCGCCAGGAAGGTAATTTACAGTCTTTTTAATTAGCTAATGTAACTATAACTAATACTTTAGCGGTTTGTGGCAGCATTAAATATCAGTATTTCAACAGTAAGACTCAGCCAATTAAATTAAATATTGATTTCTCCACCCAAAAACGGCTCCATTCTAATTCTTGCGTTGAAAACTTTACCGAGGCTGCTATTTGAAATACAATTTATGAAATGTACGAAAAAATCCTAGGTAAATGCTTTTAATATAAAATATTTAAACGTGGCTTATAAACATTTTAGCTCACTCTCAATTAATTTGCCACTTTGACTTTCAATGCAAAATTTATGCTCTTTTGGTATTTATTGAGTTGCTGGATAAAATTGTGTATGGGTATGCGTGTTTTATTACGAATAATGCACTCGAGAAAGACCTTTCTCGGCCTATCAACCTCGAGGGCTCAACTTTTCTCTCGTGTATTATTAGTTTGTAATATAACATACTTTTTCCATAAATAACTATTATCGCATTTCATATGGTAATGTACTATATTTCTACATTCAAAATCGATGAGTAAAGTGGTATTTTACACACAACATAGCAACCAATATAGCGTAGCAACAGCCATAAGTGTATTGTTGGTGGCACTGTTAGTCTATGTCATATTCGAAGTTAGCACCTTCCCTAAATATACAGCGTTGCATAGTTTTTGCCAGTGCTGGAAACAATTTTGGAAGTCTTCTGATGTGAGACTGAGAAGTAGGATTGCCGTTTTTTCCTTGACCTAAAGTCTCAAAGTGGGTTCCTTTCAACGATTCTTTCACTTTTGGGAACAGGTAAAAGTCACAGGGGGCTAAATCCGGAGAATACGGTGGGTGGTTAAGTACAGTGCCCATTCGATGAGGATAACACCCTTGATATCGACAAAAAAACGATGAGCGAAAATCAAGAAAGCAAGAATGAGCAAAGGTAAGGCGATACCTTTGCTCATTCTTGCTTTCTTGATTTTCGGTGACGAAGGAGACTTCCAGTGCATGGATTGCCTCTTAATCTCTGGATCATACTGGAAAATTTATGTTTCATCGCAAATCCAGCAAATCCGGATCCTCGTTTAACCTCTCACGGATGTCTGTGCAATTTTCTGTACGTGCGTCTCTTTGGTCTTGGGTTAGGTTTTTGTGGACCATTTTCTCACAAACTTTTTGCATGTTTAACTCGTTATGGAATTCGTAGAACTGTCTCTGCGTTAATATTTGCCATTTCTGCAAGCATTTTCACATTCAGACGTCGATCGTTTCTGATGATTTCATTGATTTTTTTTACGTTTTCGTTGGTTTTTGATGTGCTGGGGTGCCTTTCGTGTTCATAATCTTCGACTTCTTCCCGACCCTGGGAAAATCTCTTATGCCACATAAAAATCATTGCACGTGACATACAAGTATCCTTGTAAACTTCTTTCAACGTGATATGATCCTGACATTCGATCAATGGCCGGGCATTATTTCCAGTCGTCAAATCCCGGCCCATTTAAAAAAAATCATTTTCTTTTCTCCTGTCAGTAACCGCCCTCAAAACCCGCTTTGATTTTTCAAGGAGCAGAAACACTGCGAAATTCAAGCCCATCTTAATTATCCGAAAACATAGCATCGAGTGAGCGCCATGCAATCATAAAATCGCGCCTGTAAAACACAAAATGCGCCTCGACTCAACGCCTGTTTTCGCCCCAAACAAAAGATTTCAAAGCCGCCGACTAAAAACAAATACAGCACGGAAAAATGGAATTTTAGAAAGACGACCTTCTTAGGACAATTTTCCGCAAAGATACAAATGCAGCACAACGAGCGGTCAACGAATTCTGACAAAGCGCTCGAACACGGAGCATGAAATGTGCAAATTTTCAATGCTACCGACCGGACGCCGTGAACAATGGAACAAAGGGCAAAATACTTCAAAATGCGAGAGCCGCTTGTTAAAGTGAAAGTGGGAAACTTATCTACCCTGGATGTAGGTCAGAAAGCGAAAGGGTTGGCTATAAAAATAAACAAATTCGGGCTTCTAAAATAAGCCTCTATCTTCCAATCGATCCTTGATCTTCGAAGGTACCTCAGGGCTGGAACCTAGATCCGCTCAGGAGAATCGAGACGACTCCAACGTCACGCCGCCTGCTGCTGAGAAAGCGGCCGCATTCGCCCAGGAAGCTCGCGCCGCCCGCTGCCGAGAAAGCTGCCGCATCCGAACAGGAAGTTCGCGCCGTTTGCTGACGAGGAGGCTCGCCGCTGCCTAACGTCGCTCAGACCGCTGCCAAGGAAGCTGCCACATCCGTCCAGGAAATTCGCGCCGCCCGCTGCTGAGAAAGCTGCCGCCTCCGCAGAGGAAACGAACGCTGCCACTGAAAGCGCCGCCAGCCGCCGCATTCACAGAGGAAACCAACGCTGCCACTGAAAGCGCCGCCAGCCGTCGTCTCCGCAGGAGAAACTTGCCAGCCGCCGCCGCACCGGCAGAAGAAGCCCGCCAGCCGCCGCCTCCGACGAGGAAGCTGCTGCCGCCGCCGCAACCGCAGAAGAAACCTTCCAGCCGCCGCATCCGCAAAGAAGCCCGCCAGCCGCCGCCTCCGGCGAGAAAGCTGCTACCGCCGCCGCATCCGCAGAAGAAACCCGCCACCGCCCAGTGTTACTGCAAGCTGCGAGATGCTAAATGCCACCCAGCAACTGATATCTCAGTGCACCGAGGAATGGAGCCCGAAACTTCCGCGATCGGCTCTGCCCCGGCCCCCACCTAGAGATCGCGCCCTCCGGCGCTACCTAGTCTCATCGCCGAGGATGAAATGCATGGACAACCGACGTCCAGCTCCGCCTCCAGCTACCCCCAAGCTCGAGGTCCGCTTCAGCTGCCTGCACCCGGAGTGTATCGCCCTCAGAGGTACCCTGCCCGGCTCAAGACGCCCCAAGCTTCCGCTCGCACCAGCCGCGTGCCGCCGAAGGGTGTCGCCGTCAGCGGTCCTCTGCACTGCTTCAAGACGCCCCAAGCTCCAGGTCGGTCCCAGCTGCTTGCTGACCAGAGTGGGTCTCGGCCAGCTGCCAGACGTCCGGTTCCTCCGCCAGCCGCCCCCAAGCTCGAGGTCCGCTCCAGCTGCCTGCACCCAGAGTGTGTCGCCCGCAGAGGTACCCTGCCCGGCTCAAGACGCCCTAAGCTTCCGCCCGCACCAGCCGCGTACCGCCGAAGTGTGCCGCAGCCAGCGGTCCTCTGCTAAGAGCTACAACGAGTTTTGATTTGGTCGGGAACAACCAAAGGAGGTGTTTGCTGACTAGACTTTATCCAGCTAGGAGCTGAGGTAGAGCATTCAGGTACAAGATAAACATTCAGAAGGTTAGTTCCCATTTCTTATAAAATATTAAGAAATTATAAAGCAAGTTTGGTGCGGCAAATCGTTAAGATATTGTAATTATATTTAGAAAGTAATTCTAGAAGAATTAATTTTCTAAATTCAATAGTGATTCGAGTACTCGTCGTTTTTCGACAATTATATTTTGAAATGTACACATCTTGGAATTAGGTTATTTTTAGAATTTTCATTTTAATCAAGTTTGGACATATTTAACATTTGATTAAATTATTTTTGACAATATGTATTTTATTTTGTAATGTCAGATCAAACTCCAATGTGCTAGTAACAAACTGAACGTATGAATTTAACTTTGTGAAGTGCCTGAAACTTGTATTTGATTCATAAAATCAAATAGTTATTATATTTTAAAAGTAATTCAGTATTTAACTATTGGAGAAAGTTGTTAGTTGAAGTTTAACCCATTCAGCTGGGAGTTATGAGTCCCATTGCTTGTAAAACTGACTAGTCGAGGCTTAAAAAATAATAATCACATGACGTAATTTTAAATGTCAAATTGATTTAAGAGTTAGGTACGTCAATTCCTATTTATTGCACTAAGAAGTAAGGTAAGTACATAAGTGCACTGCACTGTACCTGATAGTATTTCCCTTTTCGATCTACGCAGCATAGGTTGTGCCACTAAATGAGGGGAGTAGTAGGTACATTACAGTACTCTTTTTTTCGAAATGCGAATTTTCTTAGAACGTTTTCTTGTTGAAACTATGTGCTGTAACAAGATGTTAATCTGTCGTCGAGAAATCTATTGAGTCTGAAAAATGGACTCGGTTGAAATAGTACACTTTATCACCAAAAATTACTTGAAATTTCTAACCAAACCAGCAGTAAAAGCAAGTAATATATTATAACGATACTAAATTATAACCTAAAAATTTATGATAACCAGCTCAGTACATATCGATTGTTATTTATTGTGAATTAAATAATTCAAACATTTAAGTCTTACAAATAAAGTGAATTGTATCTATAATATAGATCAAGTATGTAAATTAGGTAATATAATTTATCATGTTTGTATATGAAGTTGGTTGCCTTGGAGATTAAAAAAAAATAAAATAATTGTTTTCGCCGAAGGAAATAAAAACGCTTATACTTCCCAAATTTGGGAAAAATAAATAAAATTTTGTCAGTAAAAGTGTTATTTTATCGTTTATTCAGCGAATACATGCGGGACAGAAAGGTCTCAACTACATAAAAGTAAAAAACGTGGTCATTCAAAGGTAGTTCGTAAGCACGGGTGCATCTATGAGGTTATCGGGCTGAGTCGAACCTGAAGGAAGTGCCGCTTCAACGAATGCAACCATCGAACTCCGTTCCAGCTGTGAAGGCATCGCCAGGGGCCATCTGGTCTTACTCGGCGGACCGATATTGGCGAGAGGGGACCTACAGAAAGGTGACCAATCTTGTTGGAAGATTCAAGTTAGTATTCATAGGAAGCCAAGCTTCTTCTTCTTCTTTCTCTTAATATAGGCTGAGAGCCTGTTATTTCCACACATTGAGTGCGGTTTTATAAGTCATCTTAAGCTGCGGCCGGGGTAGGTGGCTAGCCTAACCTCTTGAATTAGGGAAGAATGCCCTCACAGGGGTCACGACCACCAAAGATATTCGTATGATGGCCGGAGAGCGTTCGATGTTCACAATATACGGGTGTGGGGCTCGAACCCACTATCTGCCGACTGCTGGCGCAAGCACTCTACCAGCCGGCCACACGCTCTCCGGAAGCTAAGCAAATCTATCATTTACGTGTGAGTTATTGCTCGGACAGTGGGGTGTTTCGCCAAAGTGAGGTTAGAAAAGAAAAATTATCTAATTTAGAATAGAGTGGAGATCTGTGTTTTCGACATGCTATATTTAAATGTCAAATTTAAATTTGAAAATAAGATTAACGAATTATAATGTATGCAAGACTACCTGATATAAGAGTCAATTGTATCGAAAATAAAATAAGCTGAGCTAGTTAGGAAACGTAATATAATTGCACAGTAAATAATTTACGGGCACAACAAAACATTTGTCATTATAAAAGAAATTTGGCAAATGTGTGGTGCTAATTATAAAAGCTCAAACATAAATCAGTACATAAATAAAAATGTATTCTAAGTGGGGCTAATAACAAAAGCTAATATCATGTCAATGATGATAGATGAACATTATTCTTAGAATATTTATTGTGTATCTGTTGGTTCATATTTTCATCTAGGGCAAAGCCTGAGGTATGTACAAATTGCTAATTTTATCTATTTCTCAGTTAAAGCACAAATTGAAAAATATAAATCTAAGGTGCTCGTCCTGCATATATTTCTTTTATTTTATTTACCTACGACAGCGTGACTTTTAGTTGGCAATTGTAAGTTTGTAATAGACTGTTTAATAAAATGTTTTCATTAGTTCACGTCGTCAGTAGCAACGTGTTTAAAATGATATTTTTAGTCACGTCAGTAGCAACGTGTTTTAAAAGTTTTAACCACGCAAAGTTACCACCGCATCGGTTGCTAGTAATCCATATTATATTTAAAATATTTTTTATATTGACCATTGTTTTCTTGCCAATTTCCAATTCGGAAGATAGATTTTATACTATTCTAGAACCAGGTTGTTTCCTGACAGGAGATGGAACTTCTTGTTGCAATAAGATGTAACGGGGGATGGCCAGCCCTTACCACCCCTTGAAAGACAATCTTCGCCTACGCCTTCCGTTACAAATGAGCATACTTCGAGGGTTTAAAGTATATTAATGTCAGTAGTAAATACAGAGCCTTATATATAATTAAATGTGTGTCGTGTTTTTACAATCTACTATTAACATAAACTAAAAACACGACAGCATGCACTTAATGTAGTGTAATCATACATATTGGTCGCAATCTGACCCAGTGTAACGCAAAGGTTGGCAAAATGCTTCCTATACTAATTTGTAACTTGACACAAAAACTGTAGCCTAATTACACGCACTTTTGTGTTTATATTATTTCACACCTTTTTTTATTAAACTGTTTGGTCCATGTTCAAACATAAGTTTAAACAACTATATTTTCTAGATTCTATCGTAGATAAAATATTGTACGATACACATGCGTAAAGCATCTTTAGTCACTCGCAGGGTTTAAAACGCTCGCTCACTTGCGTTTTAACCTGCCCCACTCGCGACTGAAGACTAGCTTTACGCACTTGTATCGTAAATTACTATTAAATTGCTATAACATATTTAAAAACATCTGCAATAATATAATTAGTTATCAGTAATGTAATGAATAAAATTAAACGTTGAAAACGACCCACTCATATGAAGATGAATTGATATATTTTTACCCTACAATAGAAGGAACCAAACTTTCAAACGCAAAATATTTTATTCTGCAACATAGTTTCTCATTAATATAACACAGCGACCCTGCAACGCTTTTAAACCTTTAAAAAATGTGTTTTCTTGTCTGTACACGAGCCTTCCATAGCTTCTATTGCCTTTTCGTTAGAAGAAAAATTACGTTCTTTCAAACTCTTTTTCATGGGACGGAAGAGATCCCAGACTCACGAGGGAGCCTGATGAACCAATGGGGCGTTCGAGTAATTCGAATTCTATTTCACGCATTGTCCTGCAAAAACAAGGCATGTTTTGCTAACATTCCGCGTCTTTTTTCCACTATTTTTTCTCTTTTAGAGTTGTATAGTATAGAATGATATTGTCCAGTTGTTATTTTCTGCAGATAATCAATCGTGATCAAAATTGAGATAAGAACTTTTTCAGCAGATTTTTAAACTCAATACTTCTCCACAACTAAGGTGCGTCACATAAATTTATATAGGGCAGTACGGTTAAATATCTTTATTAAAATGGTCTACATATTAAATAGTACCTACGAGTATAATAGTTGCGACAAAGTAATTTTTATTTATTTTATTTAAAAAATTTTCGAGGTGTTATTTTGCCGTGCTATATCGTACTGGATCATAATTAGAAAAAAGGAAGTGATGGCAGCATAGATCTGAAAAAAGTGACATCATTACACTTGTATACAGCGTGTCTTAATTATTTTTGACATTATTTGATTATTACGAAGTGTTCTTCATACTGCTACAGTTACAGTAACATTGTATGTTTTTAATTATCGAATAAAAACTTTACAAACACCTTTTTTTTTAGAAGTAATATTTAGTGTATGTTGGCCAAGCAATGGAGTGCATGCAAATATTTTGCATTGGAATTGAAATTCCGTTTAAAGTCAGTTTTCAATTCAAAGGGAAAGTACAGCGTACATACATCAAACAAGTAGAGACACTCATGCCAAATGTTGAGACCTGTCTAGAGTGCCTGGAACAGTAACTTGAAGGATATTTCTAAGCTTGACTATCAGAAGGCAGCACAAAGTTCTACCAATCAGAGCCAGTTACTGGCTCTGTTACCAATCATGATGTGATTAGAGTCCTTGTATATAGGTTACTATATACAGGATTTCTAGATGTGACATTGTGTTATTACATGGTTATATTTTGTATGTTCGGTTTGGAAACCGCTTACCCGGTATGTATAAGTAAAGTTCGTGCACTTTATTCCATGTAGGAACATGGCCTGAAACAAGGCGAGTCAGGGTCGCCAAAATATCTTTCCGAAACCTAGTCAATCTGGCACACGTTAACGGCGTACTTTGTGACGTGGTTAGCATCACACCTTCTACGACTGCCTTGCTTTCCTTACTTCCACAACCGTGGTTTCGGTACCCAATATTCAAAGCGATTGGGTGGACCGCCTACCAGTTGCGAGAGTTGGAGATCGAACCCCGTACGGTGGCAGCGCAGCCTGAGCTTTCTAACCGCTCGGCCACGCTGGCGACCACCCGGTATACCGGGTGACAATGAGACCAGGGCCATGTTTATATCTTCTTTATTTATGAAGTCAAATTACATATATTAGTCTCGCCAAATTTTCCTTTTTTCAAACAAAAATATTTTTTAAATTTTGATTTTTTACGATAGAAGGCTGTGACTTGAAAAATATGTTCTAATTGACTCTAGCAACTAACAATAATAGCTATTTTATCAATGAAGTCAATAACAATCCCTTAATAAAAGAACAAAATTTGCTAAACACGTTTTTAAAGAAACAGCCACTTTTTTTAAATGGCACCTACTAAGGGCCATCTTGCCATTAAACAGCAAAATTAATTACCAATCTAACTATATGCATCATGCACTATTTCATCTTTATCTAAAATTGAAGAATAATTAATTAATTAATTTTGTTAATATTTTGTAATACGTATGCAAATTTGGCAACACTGGAGAAAGGCGAGAATTTATAGGAGAATGCCGTCGCGGTTCAGTGGTGGTGTGCGGGGCTTAGGAATTAACACTTTCCACATAGAAGGAAGGGGAAAGCCTTCGTCCCGATTGAGATTGTTAGGGTGTCTGTAAATCTCTATGTCTTCGCGAATCTTTCTGCTAAAGAAGAATGGGGATTTGCAGATAATGGAAGTTTTATTAAAAAGGATCTTATGGTGGTATCGCATTGGTGTTCGGCGATGGCTGATGATGAAACGAGACCCGACTTGAGACAGCGCTGGTGCTCAGAGATTCGAGTTTTCACTGAACGACCTGTACATCTAACAAAATAATATAGTCGTTGCTTTCTATCTCTATGATAAAGTTAATGTCTGGATGTTGACGAACCAAACCTTAGGTTTCAATTCTGAAGATTCCAGAACTACGGTTTCGAAAGCTTCCATGAAGATATTAGCAACGACAGGAGAAAGAAGAGAACCCATGGCCGCACCAGCGGCTTAAAGAACTTCCTTTGAAATAGGAAATAAGTGGAAGAGAGCCATTTTTCTATAAGGGCAGGTAGACATGAAGACGTCTCCCCATGCTCTGATAACAACTGTTGGATTATGACTATAGAATCGGGAATAGGAACTTTAGTAAATAGGGAAGTGACACAGAAACTCACAAGTAAATCCTCAGGTTCAACGCTTATATTAGATTTAAGTTCAACGAAATGGGCTAATTGCGAACATACGAGGTGAACTTTTTGAGGATAGTGGTTAGGTATTTAGCTAATGAGTAAGTAGGGGAATCTATGGTACTGACAATGGGCCTGAGGGGAATGTGTTGTTTATGAATTTTGGGAAGACCATAGAGCCGAGGAGGCTTCGAAGCGCGAGGATTCAACCTCCGTTGAATATCAGTGGGAAGATCTGAAGATTTTATGAGAGAAGTGACTTCCCGTTCGATTTTGGAAGTTAGGTCGCGAGAAAGTGGGGTATAAGAAGAATCTTGGAGTAAAGACTTAACCTTAGTGGTGTAATCTGTTCGATCCATAAGTACCGTAGCATTACCTATATCAGCGGACAAAATTGATATGTTAGAATTGGAACGTAAGGTTTTGAGGGCATTCCTTTCGTCTTTCGTCGTAATGTTACTTTTAGGAGGTTTAGATGATCGTAAACACCTGACGGTTTCGTTTACTACCGGAACAATTGTCAATAGTATTAGAAATAATTTGTATAGAACATGAGCATGCTAGCGTTTGAGTTTTATTAATCGGTAGGTTCCTAAATGTTTTTACATAATTTTATTTTGCGTGTTATAAATCTCCTTTTTTAAAAATATGGTGTAAAGAGTACCAGAGTATAAAATGAAGTATTATTTGTTAATAGCTCTTGGATTTTATTAAGAACCGTTCTAATTAGATGCTAATTAGGCTAGTTGTTAGAAAACTGATTAACTAGGTAACTAAATTTCGTAAGACAAATGTGTAATTATGTAAAAAAAATATTTTTATAATTTATAGCGATTCCACATTGCCTATAATGAAATTAATGTATAATTATTACTGACAACTATATTAGCAGTAATTGGTTGATATATGGTCTTGCAAAAAGTTGTAGGGTGGCACATCACCTTAATAAGACATAAATGATCGTACCGTTAGTAGTAGGCTGTAGTCTAGAGGGAATAGTCCACATGCAGTACATTTAACGTTCTTGTGCATCTCGTGTAAAGAGAATGACTTCAGCTAAAAAAATATAAAGATCAATTCATATAGTCTTAGTACTTAACAAACTTACTGCTCGATTTAATTCCTTATCAGTCGATTTTTGTTGCAAACTATATAATTTATGGATGGTTTTGCGAGACTGAAATTATATCTTATATTAGATACTTCAAGAGTGCATTTGAGTGTAAGTAACTAGATAATGCTACACTAAGGAAGCATGCATTCAATTATAGCTATATAAAAAAGTATCGAATTTGCTGCATCGTTAAAAATTAGAGTGTCCATTAAGTGTTCTCTTAAAAGTCGTTGTGGTGCTGCAACAAATTCGATATTTAAAAAATGTTTGTCGTGGAAATTATTAAAAAGATGAAACTAGACGGAGGAAATCGGTTTAAAAACGAGTCTGCGACTTGACAATACCTCTATCAGAGAGCGCCGATAATGTGGCATTTCAGACTAAAGGTGATGAAGGAATATAAATTTGCATCCGCATATTTCGATAACTTTAAAAAACATCTTGCCGAGACCCAGATTCGAACGATAGTTACGCGGCCGCTGCGCCACCCTGATGAACTAGTTACTTGTCCACTTAATGTCTTTCACTGGTACGTCGAACACAAGTCGACAAATAAATACAAAGGAAAGCGATCTCATTCAAATGCTTTTCATTTTGTTGCATATTCTACAAACATTGGGGAAGAAATTAGACTGACTGATTGTGTCGTGTTTGAGTTGTCATGTTTACATCCATCCAACGTGACACACTCGGCATGCCTTTTACGCCAAAGCTGTTGATATTTTCACAAAAGTTATGTAGTTCCATAAGACCTTTAATACAACTTTGAGTTGCTTACGATTGATTTAGGGTTGCAACAAAAAAATCTATTAGCTATGAATAATAAAAAATAACGATGCCAAGAAACAAGCGTAGTTAAAACTTAACGAGCGGTGGTAGTGAATCTATTCTTAATTTAGATATAAAAGAAATGACGTAGAAGTTGACCGTTAATACTTTCCGTATCGGCCGATTTCACTTTTGAAGGGTTTCTACGTACTTCTCTGTATACACTGGTGCAGAATCGGACTATAATAAAAACTTCTAGTTGTTGGAAAAATGCCCATTGAAGACTAAAGTATATGTCCACAACTTCATCGATTCCTTTTGAAACTTTATTTGCGTTATAGCAGTAATAAAATTCGTTGATGGTGATGTTAACAGCAGAACCCACTACACTTAAAATTTGAAATCCAAATACTCTATTTATATCCTGGCAGATTTCACACAGAATATTGTGAATATGGTGAATTTCTCTTATTCTCTCTGCGTAGCAATTTCCTACAAGGTAACTTATATTTATTTTATGTACTCGCTCGATTACTTTTATATGAAGCTGTATATGATTTTTAAAAAAATGTTTATATGTTTTTATTTATTTCTCTTTTCAAAGGGATTATACATCATAAATTATATTTTTTTAAGAAATCAAAACAAAATATGATTTGGAAATTTAATAATTTCTTAATGTTGCGACAACTTCGAATTGATAATGGATAATAACAAAATTGATTAATGATTATTTAGAGATTGACCTTTCAGAGTTAAAAATACTTACTATTGAGCGTCTGCAAGTAATGCGGTAGATCTAATAAATTTATGGATGTACCAATTGCAGCCGCATTGTTCATTTTCTTTAAAACTGTATTGATACACTGAAATCTCTTAAACATAACGTGGATCAAGATAATAAACTGGACTTTTATAATACCATTTGTTAGAATGGTGGAATCCAACATTGTTATAAATATTTTTGACTGTATATCGGGTTTAGAAAAAAGTAAAGCGTCTGGGATTGCTGTAGCTACATATTCTATTAAAACACTTATGAGTCCGATGCAACTTACTACAAACGTCTCTTTATGAGATACTTTATTTTCAACTTTTTCAAGTAATAGATCAACACGCGTAATTTGGTTAATCATTTGCACCATTGTGTTTACAAAGACACAGCTGAGGAAGGCCGCGCTTATGTAAATAAAAATCCCAGAGTACATGTCGAACCAAAAGGTTACTTTTGTAATAGAATTGTCATGCTCTGTTTGTTCAAGCATTTTTGCATGTCGTACCAAGTAGCACATCAAACCCGTTATGGCCACACTTGCTACCAAACTATATACAATGTTATTTTTGCAGATCTCATATTTCGATGTATTTTTATTGAAAGTTACTGGGTTTAATGCAAATATTTTTGCTATTATCTGCAATGGTAACATTGACTCGTGTATATTTTTGGGGTCTTTCATAGCGCGTATGTTTTGGAGTTTGTGTAGTTTGTTTTAGAAAGACAGTAATAAGATAGTCGAAATGCTGAATTTAGCATGTCATAAAATGTTACGCTTTACTGGCTTTTATGAATGAACGCTGCCACATGTAACAGTTTTTCAAGTTCTTCTATCGGAGTAATTTCTAAGTAAATTCATAGACCATGAAGTTACATTATCATTGAATTCATTTATGAATACGAATATCGAGATAATACGAGAGCCGATTAATTTATCAATTTGTCAAAAAGGAATCTAAATAATATTCCTCGTATTCCAGGAGAAAAAAATTCTTTTGGGTTCTATCGCACCCATTTCGGAACAATTTCGATTACTTCTTCATTACAATGAGGTATTTTTCTCCTAGAAACTCTTTTAAGGGTCCAAACAAATAAGAAACTGATAGAACAAGGTCCGAAATGTATGGTAAATAGGACTGCATGGTCCAATTACATTTTTGGACCGTAGTCAGCGTGTGAATAGCGAAATGGGGTCGAGCATTATCCTGTAAGACGCAGACAGAAAACTCGCGTTGTTTTTCAAGTTACCGCTACTGATATTTAATACAGAAGTAATATCCTTCACTGTAAGTCGACAATCGTTTCAAATAAGTGCATTTTACTCTGTCAGCATTCTCTTCTGTTGTCAATGTTTTTTGATGGCGAGATTACGGTCATTCTCCGCACCTTTGCAGCCATCTTTAAGCGCTTTATTCTTTTTGTAAACGCTTATTCCTGATAGTAGTTGCGCATCAAACTGTCTTTTAAGTCTTACACAAATTTCTTATCGTTTGATATCTTCGTTGATAAGAAATTTACTACTAATGCGTTGTTCCACGCTTGCATGCACTCCCACCTCACTTATGCTTGCCAATTGAACGATAATGCATTATGACGACATAACGACTGAATGAAGGTAGATCATATTCCACACATTAATTAATGTATAAAACTTCTGTGCATGTCTTTGTCTTTTGGCGCGCAATTCAAATTATCTTTCATATTTGAACGTTCCTCGTAGCTTCTATCATAATACCCTCGCCTGGAGCTTTATTTTTTTTCATCTTTGTTAACGCGTATTGAATCTCCGCAATCGAAATGTCTCGCAACTCTTTAGATCCTAGGCTGATTGTATCTTGCCTTGACGGTTTTCTGTGATCTTCTTCCTCTTCCCTTGCTTGTTTGCTTTTGTACAATTATGTCTTTCGGAAATAGCATCGTTAATTCCAACGACGAATGATGATCAGTCCCGTTACCGACCTAATGGGACGCGGAAAAATTTCATCTGCCCATAGATTCAAACTGTTGTTGAAGGTGAGAAGTACAGGGTTCAGCGGACATTTTCAATTGCTTATGCCTTTAACGTGCTCTTTTTTCTCCAAACATTGTGATTTTGGCACACCATAATTCTAATAAAATAAACTGCGTAACATTTAAACATTTAGAGTAGTCCTATTATTTTGAGTGGTATTGTTTTTTAAAGTTTTGATATTAATAGTAATGCTATTTTTAGAGTTTAATTTTTAATTGTATTTAAAATTATCTTTTTAGGTATTAGTAATTTCTTGTCTGGTGTTGCTGGGCTGGTGTTTCCCCTTTATAGTTGAACAGACATTTCGGTGACACTGCTTTGCAGTTGATGATTTGCTTAGGACTAATGGTAATGGAGACATAGAATGAATAAATAGTTGCCTCATTTATTCTAGCATTTAGTATTGAAGTAAAGAATGTATTCAGAATATTACATTTGCTAACATCTATTTAGCAAGTAAAAGAGAGGGCTTCTAGAGTAACACATAAAATAGTTGAATAAATCTATAACTGAATTAATATTATGAAGTAGGTTGCTTGCGTTGCCAGAATCTGTAACAACAAGAACATTTTAACATTAGTTGTTCCCCGTCAGACAAACTTACCTCAAGCAATAGTGCACGCTCTAAAACGAAGTAACCCGCTGCTGTTAGTGTTAGTTTCTTGTGTAAGAGTTGTAAAGAATATATTTCTCCTGCAAAGAAGTGATTTATTGTATCATACTTAAAATATTAATGTTACTGACATAATTAATTAATGAAAAGTGTTTTTTATTCCTCACGTACTTCTATAGTGAATATATGTAAAACAGAAAGACTAGCACGGAGAAAATTATCCAAATTCCCAAAAGACGAAAAGGTATTAACTGTGTAAAACAAAATAACCACGAATTATCCTGACTAGAAAGAAGAAGAAAAATACATACTTATTAAGAATGGATGGTAAGGGTTTTGTGAATAATAAATATACACATTGTTTACAGT
>OW679195.1:116735479-116806585 GCA_940337035.1 Agriotes lineatus | reverse complement strand
GTTAATTAAGTGTTAAAACAGTTGAGTGAGAAGAAATAACAAACCGAAGTTGTTTTTCTAACATGTCTAATTTCCTAAAAAATTTGCATATCAATGAATTATCTAAATATCCTACATGGAATACAGGCAACTAAGAAGCTGTTCGTTTGTGTGTACTGAACATAAAGCAGCAACACACTCATTTATATAAATCACAGATTTGTTATTTCTCCAAGCTCAGTTTAAAAAAATTGTACAGGATTTTGATTAAAATAAATTTTTTAAATATTTCGAAACAATGCCGTCTTAAGATATACAATATGCCTACCAACTTCAAGGTGATGCAAAGTAGTTGCAAACTATCGTACAAGATGGTTTGTAATATTCTCTGTGCAATAATAATCTAAGAAGAAACACAACACCCAGTTCTCACTTTAAGTGGGGATTGCGCATTAGAGTGGACGACTGGGGTTTTTAGTAACAGAAAGCGCTAAGGCGCAAACTAAGAGGACGTATTGTTGACCTGATGCGGAAGTGTAAAGTGAGGAATAACGTCGCTGCATCGATTACTTCTGTGTTGTGCTCACATTTGCCTTTTCTCATCTTTTTCTTGATTTTATTTGTTTATTTTGGCATAGCCTCGTACAACCTTATTCATGTTTTTTCTTTCTTTCATTAGATCTTGGGTTGTTTGTTTTAGTTTTGTGTTTTTGTTTGTTTTAGTACCTAAAGTCTAGAATCATATCATTCTATCCTTCCCACATCTTGAACCATCTTCCAACCCGGCAGCGTTGAAGAAATCGGCTGAAAAACCACTCACATGATGGCTCCACTCGTCTTGATGCCCTGGAGGGCTCAACTTTTTTCTTGTGGATTATTTGTCATGTAACACACTTGTACCATAAATAACTATTAGGTACCTTTCCTGAAAATCACGAACCACTACAATTTTTAGGCCAGAAAGTACTTTGTTACAGGACCAGTTCAGGAAGCTTTTCTTTACAAGACTTCTACGGAAAATTGATGTTTATCATATGCTGTTTCTGCCTTAACTCTACAACTATTGGTTAGAGAAAAATAATGTTTTGCATAATATAACTTTATAGTCGTTTACTCTTGAACAAAATAGGTATATTTTGGGAAAAAAATAAAGGGTGAATACCTAAAAAATCTGTAAATTGCTTTACTCAGAAATTTCCTCGCAAGTGGGCGCTCTGACACAACCATTTTAAAGATCAAAGGAAAGTAGGAGCAAAAATATCTTCACGTTCGTAATAATATTATTGAAACAATAAAAGGAAACACTTGGTAATGCGAATTAAATCAATTTCAAATAAAAAACATTACTGGGGATAGATTCGAACTACAGCGCCTGAGAACGCGATTTTAAATTTGGCCATCTGATCCATGGGCTCATTGAGGACCTCTCCCGGCTTTGCAATGTGCGCTTATATATTATATTTAAAGGTAAGAGAGCACCTAGAGTTTCCTATATATTTTAGATAGACGGAACATCGATCGAAAACCTTTAAAATGTTTGAGATTAGGCCACCAACCAAACAGAAATTATTGAGTCAGGTTACGCAAAACTGTTTTTACTGATACGCACTTCAGTGCCGTAATGTTAAGAAGGATTAAGTTGCCAAGGTAAAGACTAATGGATCCTTAGCACTTTCCCTAAAATGAGATGGTGATTCATATTTGTATTGTTAGGAAAGCACTGCTCTGAGGAGAAATTTACACTTGCTTGTAATCAAGTGAGATAATTGGTTGGGTGTATCGTTATTAAATACAGGGTGTATACCAATTGACGCAAAAGCTCCAGGTAGCGATATTCCTTGTACAATTTTAAGTCGAAAATCTTAATACGAAAATGTTGGATTGGTCTTCATAAGCCCTCACGAGCGGTAGCTAAAAACAATTGTTTTTTCAGGTAAAGTATCCCTTTTGTTTTAAATATGACAAAATGTCATCAAAAAGAGTTGTTCAAAATGTAAAATTATGATGTCATGCAAAATTTCAGAAATATCGGCTTATTTTTATGAAACTATGTTATCAGAAAGTACTTCATCTAATTCTAATGCACACGGTTTCATAAAAATGTCTAGGTCTCATTACTGATAAAAATAGCTTGGGAGGGTCACATAATAGCTATTTATGCAACTAGTGCTAAAAGTTGATGTTTATGCACTCGACATGTTATGAAACTCAGCCTTCGGCTTCGTTTCATAATTTTCATGTCTCGTGTAATAACACTTTTAGCACGAGTTTGCATACAATATTTTTTCTACGACCTTAAATTTTCTGTTATTAATCCATAAATGTCGATTTAACAAAGGTTTGCATTTATGACAGTTTAATTTATGTCATAATAAAGAGATGGTCTTGGCGCGCAGGTGAATGTTTGTGGTGCCAGTTACTGCCAAAGTCAGTTATCAAAGGTAATTATAGTATTACACATCTGACTTTATTCATTACATAACGCTTTAATTATTTAAAAAGCACTTTAGCTCCAACACAAGAAGTAACTAGAATAACTTTACAACCTCACTTCCAGTTCGAAATTGTAGTTTTATAACCTCACTTCACTTTATAACACATGTACTAAAAGTAAACAGCTGATCTCATTTTAAACAAGCTAAATTATAAAACGTCACTTTTAGTGAAAAAAGCTAGCGCTAAAAGGCCTACTTTTTGTGGTGGTCGTAGAAAAATAAACTTGTCAAAAAATTAAACAAACTTGTTACTCATTGCTAATTATGTGGAACATATCAGCTATGAAATCAACACTAGCAGTATACTATGCATGCTTTCAGTTCCTAGTTATACATGGCTTTGCTTTTTTGGGAGGTTGTGCAGACAGAAATAGGGTTTTCATTTTGCAGAAGAAAGTTATTCGTTCTATTTAGCACTTTACAGTGTCATATATCTTTGCTTTCAGCTCGTCGTTGCAAGTCAAATTGTGATATAGGTATACAAATTCTCAGCTCCACTCGAGGTGCAAATGGTAATATCTCCCTTTCTCAGATAGATATCACAAATAATATTAAATAAATATATACCCTTTTGCTTATTAATAAGAAGTAGTATCAAGTATAGTTTCTTCAATACAGGTCGTGACAACTAGCTGAAGCTCTGAGAATTGGTTGCGCAGTAGTCTCAAACCGAGTTGGCGGGGAGAATTCAGTTCTGACAATATTGTGTTCGAGTGAACATCGTACACTCTTGCAAAAAGTCGGCGCTTTTGATATTTATCGTTTCATCGCTTCATACATTTAAACCTGTCAGTGCAGAAAATATAATCATCCCCATTCAAAGCAGCTTATCTTATCTTGCCAGAAATCTACTTCGAGAACCGTAATGACCGCTTTGTTATTATTCTCAGAGGATTTACCGAATGAATGTTATCAGCTAAAGAATTTTCTGATTTTACTTGCATTTTGTATTTGCGAGATTCCGCTTTAGCAAGTAAGCTGCACACCTGCTACGTTTTGTTTATTCCAAGAACAACGTCCACGGGTACAACAGAAAGGCGGTGTTTTTCAAGAATTGCTTTTCTACTTGAGTGTACCGCTAGTACTTGTTTCCCTTTCTAACCGACTCCGACTCTTTCCTGGATCTGCGCAAATGAGAGCTTCAGCTAGTTGTCACGACCTGTACTTACCTTACTCCTTATTGAATTAAATTAAATTGACATTTCTTACAACTGAAATGTGACATTTTGAATTATGTCATGTGATTCTTATTTAAAAATACCTCGGCTAGACAGTTATTAAGCATTGAGACTCTCTTTATTTCTCAACTGAATGGGTTAATGTTCAACTAATAAATCTTATTATTTTTGAAGACTGAATTATTCTAAAATATTAATAAATTGACTTCTTTAGTCAAATACACTCTTTAGTACATCAAATTGAAACTAATTACTCAGTCAGTTAGTACTACTTGAAAGATTGGCCTGACATTACAATAAATCAAATAGATGTTGTCAAATTATTTAATCAAATGTTTTAAATGTTCCAAACTTGATTTTTAAAATTAATTATAAATAGACTAATCCAAAATAAGTACATTTCAAATTGTAATGTCCGAAAACGTGGAGTACTCGAATCACAATGTAAATTTAGAAAACTCAATGTTCTAAATTACGCTCTAAATATAAATTACAATTTGTCGTACCAAACTTGTTATTTATTTCTTAATGAGATATAAGAAATATACTATAACAGCTCCTAACTGAATCCCCCCCTTTGGGTTGTTCACGATCAAAATAAGCTCGTTGCAGCTCTCTGGCCTCTTAAGATCTGGATATACAGTTCTACAGCATACCACAAACACTCACTTTCACTTTTTACTGGTTTCAAAGTAAAAATGCCACTTCAAATGGCTTCAAACAATCTTGAAATCTATTTTGAAAAATAGTTGTAGCCCTCAGTCAAATTTGATCGTAAAGAATATTGTATTGCTATTACGTATCAAATATCCAATTATTACTCTTCACAATTAAAAGAAATCTAACCTTTTAACGTGATTATTTTACGTCGATTATTATTTTTCTAGATATTTTTCTACGTCATGTAAACAACCACACGGGTTGCCCATTACTACCCTACCAGTTATATATATATACAACTGTTATCACATGATATCCATTAGATATCTGGATATTATTATTGAATTAAATTAATCATATACACAGCATGCTGCATTACAACAGCTACTAAACATGTTCATCAATATAGGAGCAGTCTCATGCATTTCAGACCAAACTTTAGAAATCCAAACATGCTAATTATTATCCCATAGATTATTTATCAAAATCTGACAAAAATCCAATAACTCTTGATATAAAATTGTTCAATTGTTTACCTAAAGCCTTAAAAACCGTAAAATTTTAAACGCTCTTGCAGTAAAATAACGACATTCTTGGCTGACAAAGCGTGCTATGACTATAATGAGTTCTTAGCAGATAAATATTGTAATGGTATTAAGCCCACGACTCGACTCTGTGCACCACAATGAACCAATTCAATAAGCACAGAGTTAGGGTGTTTTGTGTAGCTGCAATGTTAAACTAACAAATTTAAACAGTAAATGCATTGATAATGAGATGCGAGAAGTAATAAAGTAGTTGAGTAAGGAACGCAGAAGACAGAGATCGTTTTCACAGGGGTCGAAGTTAACTTTTAAATAAATAGAAATAATAGGTTTGTGCATAATAGAAAACCGAACCGGAAGAAATTAATAGGCACAAAAAGGTTTGATATGTGCAGGTTAAAAGAAGCGTAGTTTTTTTTTAATTAAATGTCAATAAAAGTGAAATTTGTGAGGAATCTAAAAGGTAAAGAAAGAGAATCAAATAACAGGACATTGCAAAAGAGCAATTTTAGAACGAGGCGGCAGGACATGAACGAAGCAAATGAGAAGTGGTGAACTCGAATAAATCAGTGCAATTAAAATTACAATTAGTGCAAAAGCAGAGCAGCGGTTAAAATTAAAGGTGTGTGTGCGCAGCGCTACCGAAATAATTATAGATGTAAGAAAAGACAATAACTTCGATAATAAGAAAAATGTAAAAATAGAATTTATTTAATCAAATTTATTTCCATTTTGTACTTTAAGTTATCAAACATAATTTCCGTTAATATTGTTTCATAGCAACCAGATTCGGTTTTGTTTAATAACGGAAGAGAACAATTGAAAATTAATTACTTGACTGTTTGTTGAAATTTGTGCTCCATATTTTTATACAACTTTGATAATAAAAGTGTTTTCCAAGCTATAAAAGGTATACCAGCTTATTGCCCAAGTGCCAGTGTACAAGTGGGTGTATTTTCAACAAGTTCCGTAACAAAAAACATCCAAATTCTATAATCTCAAATAAGAGGATATCGCGGCCGATCAACTCCATTTTGCGAACTTCGACTACGGCCAAGAGGAGCATCGGAGCCAAGAGATCAGCAGTCTACGGCAGAGTCCAAGTCTGCAAGAACGTGTTCAGCAGCTTTGGCAGCAAAGGGACCAAGAATAGCGGAGAAAATCCAACGGCGTCATTTCTAGAGGGGGCTATGCAGTCCAACGAATTTTTATAAGGTACGATTTAGCCTAAAAAAGTTAGTGTCAGCGTCCGGAAAACGAGGTGCATACCACTTCAAACCTTGTTAAAGAATAGGAGATCCTTTCCAAGACTGTAGCTAAGTCGCATTTTAACTAAGCAGCCAGGTGTCAGTAAAATCCGTGGTTTGGCTGAACGCGGAAGTTGAAGCTATGGAGGAAGCGACCAGAAACAATTGCCAAAATTTGGACGGCGTCTGTCTGACGTCACGAGCTAGAAACAAAAGTTATTTGTCGCCAAGAGCGAAATTTTGAGTAATTACCTTGCGAATTCTCATATTTCACGAGTATTATAACTTTCAAAGCACCACTGTGTGCACTAGTCAACCGATTTGTGATTTGACTGATTTGTGGACCTTGAGGTCCTTGAGCGACCGCGTATTTGAATTACCGACTGTGTATAGTATCATTTCAGACCAATTTTAAAATACAGTCGACTTCGGAACTCACCCTGAGATTAAAGAGCTTGTATTCTACTGAGAGCTAGCGTTTTCTAATTAATTGCAGTTGAATAAAATATAAAGAGGGGCCTACAACCACTTATTTTGTCCAGTAAATCAGTACATCTCATGTTTTAACCAGCCTAGTAATTTAATGACCGGCAAAGTTCGAACACAGTAAAATATTAAACAGCGAGTTGTGTATTTGGATTTGGCTCTAACTTATATAATAGCTATTTAAGTAACAAGGAATGTAAGGGCCTATTAACATTTGAGGTTGGCAAGTACAAGCCAAGGCGCAGCCGCGGCTTGTTGCCTGCCGAAAATGTTAATAGGCGATACATTCCGAGTTATCTTATTATATTTTTCCCGCTGCTTATCGAAATTTTCCTAGATTTTTGAAAAAATCGTTTGGTCTGTCACCTGTCACCAGTATTAATTTTCGTGAGTCGTGTTACCTGTGAGTGTCACATGTCACATAATCACTTGCAATTTATAAACAAAACGTCGAAGTTTGCATCTTGTATTGCTAATTTTATTATCCTAGGAACTTAATAATAATATTAAGTTTCGTTGTCAAGAAAAAACAGCAAACAAATATAATCACCGACTTACACGTTTTGCTACTAAGGCTGTATCACTGACTTACATGATCAGCAGCGGGAAAAAGACAATTAAATTGAATTAATAAATACACAATTATAGAGCAGTCCATCTCAATTAGGGATGGGCGCGTGACGTGAAAACAGTCGTGTCACGTCGTGTCACGGCGTGAACGTGACTAATATTTGAAAATCGTGACGTGAACGTGAGTGAAAATTTCCAAGGCGTGATTCACGTTTCACGTTAATTTCACGTTAAATATTTAGTAACGAATAAAAAACCACAGGGTGCAGCAACTTTTAAATTCTTAAATCACAAATTGTGCCAAACAAGTTACATTATGTGGTTTTATTTTTGGACCCTCATTATAAATCCTTAAAGTGCATACCTTCACATAAAAGAGAAGATTACAATGCAAATAAAACTATAGATGATAATGATGAAATACATAGCAAACGACTCAAAACTGGTACATCAGCATCAGATTCATATCTTTCTACACTTATAGATAGCTCTGACGATGACACATGTAAATGTAATTAGGATGATGTCGAAACAAAACTAAATTAGTATGTTAAATTAAAATTCTCATTCTAATTACGGAGTAGAAAAATGCTGGCAGTCAGATAATGAATCAGGTGTTTACAAGAGTTACATTTAAATAACTTTACTCGGGACTTTGGTAGTCGGTACATTGTAAAACGAGAATCGATTACAAGCAAGTCTATTATAAGAAGCATATATTGTATTTCGGTCAGCATTTTTTCTCTCTTCAGCTTTACTTTGCTCTGGCGGTCTTAATGTCTATTTCCTCTGTTTAAAAACTTTTTGTAAACCTTTAGGATAATGGATAATTAGGCAATCTAATATATTTA
The DNA here is from genome assembly GCA_940337035.1 of Agriotes lineatus. Classification (NCBI taxonomy): domain Eukaryota; kingdom Metazoa; phylum Arthropoda; class Insecta; order Coleoptera; family Elateridae; genus Agriotes; species Agriotes lineatus. Next base: position 116,798,574 of record OW679195.1, on the reverse strand, counting down.
TTTTATATAATCTCTTAGTAATATCATAAAAATATGTATTGCATTTTTAGTTGTTGTATGTACTATTATTTTTGTTACAATAAATTTATTTAGTAAGTATTGGTTTAATTACCTAAACACTGTTACATGTAAAAGAACTCAGGTGATTTTTAAAAATAAAAATTTTTAATTTCCCGCGTTTGCGAATGTTTGTTTTTTCTACGGAGTGTAATTTTCAAACGGAGCTAGCGCCAGCCTCCCCTACCCGGGGTTTTTGTGTGCTTGGTGGCACTGTATTTATTTTGGGACTTCCGCACTTGGGATCACTGGATTTCGCACAAGCCCTACTTCAGGCCCCGACACGTCTGCTTCTACTGCAAATCCTACGACGACAATTGGCGCAATCAGGCAAAACTAACCAAACAAGGTAAAGTGCGCTGTTTTAATTAATCATTTATGGTACACAAGTTTATACAGAAATTGGGCACAAGAAGTTCATGAAGCAATGGAAACCAGAGGATTACAAGAGGGCGACTGGTTACATAAGCAGGCTTGGAGGGCAGGATGCGAGATACGGTTACGTCCGTAAATCACTCGCCAATAAGTTTATACATATTTGTTCATGTTATAAGCCAGCCGACGGCTATAGCATTTTTCAAATTAATCATGTATGGTACAGAAGTTTATAAATATTTGTTTATATTATAAGCCAGCCGACGGCTTAGGCTAGTGTTAATTAATCTTCCACGTTACCGTTGCCGCAAGATTTTAGCAGTAAGGCGACCTCACAGCTGGGCATTTAGATTATAGCGCCATTTTGTTAATTTCAATTTTCTGTGTGCGCTGACTACGTCGGCGCTGTTGTATTGTGTTGAACCAATAGAATGGTTTACTGTGTGTTGTTTTATGTTTTTTCCTACGAGCCTGTGCATGCTTATTTTCAGGTCAAATTAAACAGTGTGTCAGATTTATTGTGAGGCGGAGCCTGAGAACAGTTGATAAGCATTGCAGGTGAGTTGGTGCGCTTGTTGGTGCAGTGTTGGGAGTCGTGAGGCTGTGCACACCAATTCTACCATTTCCCGCTCAGCTTTTGGGTTTTGCCAGTGTGATAAGCCGAAAGGTAGGCTTATTTGATTTTCTGGTTTCATAGTGGGTCTATCTTTGCATTTTCGTTCTTGTTGATGAAACCGGGTGGCTCTCAATTAATTTTGTCATTGTTTATAGTCCCTTAGGCCGTTTGATGATGTATTTTACTTGATATATTGTATTTAGTGTTAGTATTATATTGTAATTAAATGTTGTTTGATATCGAAATGGTTAATAAAAGTATATTATTATTATAAACGCAGGTTCGCTGCACTTTAACTATGTTTGCAGTAAACGCTGGGTGCTAGGCTCTTTCAGACAGCTTAAAATTAACTTATATCGCCCTGGGCGAATTCACGTACCATACGTTCGAGTCGAAGAAACTCATGCAGCTCCCAGAAGAGGCTGCGTGCAAATGCAGCCTAATTTGTTAAATTTGCATGAGTTGAAAATCTCCACATCCCGCATACGTCTTTCTTGCTGCACTCGCGAAAACTAAAATTCACAAGACACATCCAGCGCAGGACCGACTTTGCCAACATTTGCTTACATAAAATAAAATATTAAATCTAATAATAGAACATACGAAACACAACTTGGCTTCTACATTCAAGCATGAAAATAAAGCTGGCCCGTTACGCATAGCATAATTTTCGGTCTTTTGCATTATTCTCATGTCATCGTCTACTTTCCTAATATAACTTAACGTATAGTAGGGTAAAGTAGACAGTTATGGAACCTCCCCCACCACAAATCTTAAGATGCTTGTATCTTCGTTATTTATTAAGAAATTTGGATGTGGTTGTTTACATTATTTTCCTGTCATCGTCTACTTTCCGAATATCGCTTAAAGTATAGTAGGGTAAAATAGACAGTTCTGGAAACTCCCTCACCACAGATCTTAAAATGCTTGTATCTTCGTTATTTATTAAGAAATTTGGATGCGGTTGTTTGCATTATTTTCCTGTCATCGTCTACTTTCCGAATATCGCTTAACGTATAGCAGGGTAAAGTGGACAGTTCTGGAATCTCCACCCACCACAAATCTAAGGATGCTTGTATCTTCGTTATTTATTAAGATATTTGGATGCGTTTTTTGCATTATTCTCCTGTCATCGTCTACTTTGATAATATAACTTAACGCATAGTAGGGTAAAGTAGACAGTTCTGGAACCTCTCCCACCACAAATCTTAAAATGCTTGTATCTTCGTTATTTGTTAAGATATTTGGATGCGTTTTTTTGCATTATTCTTCTGTTATCGTCTACTTTCCGAATATCGCTTAACGTATAGTACGCTAAAGGAGACAGTTCTGAAAGCTCCCCCACCACAAATCTTAAAATGCTTGTATCTTCGGTATTTATTAAGATATTTGGATGCGTTTTTTGCATCATTCTCTTGTCATCGTCTACTTTCCGAATATTGCTTAACGTATAGTAGGGCAAAGTGGACAGTTCTAGAACCTCCTTACCACAAATCTTAAAATGCTTATATCTTCGTTATTTATTAAGATATTTGGAAGGGTTTTTTTGCATTATGCTCCTGTCATCGTCTACTTTCCGAATATCGCTTAACGTATAGTAGAGTAAAGTGGACAGTTCTAAAACCTCCCCCCACCACAAATCTTAAAATGCTTGTATCTTCGTTATTTATTATGATATTTGGATGGGTTTTTTGCATTATTCGCCAGTTATTGTCTACTTTCTGAATATCTCAACGTATACTATGGTAAAGTGGACAGTTCTAGAACCTCCCCCCACAACAAATGTTGAAATGCTTGTATCTTCGTCATTTATTAAGATATTTGGATGCGGTTTTTTTGCATTATTTTCCTGTCATCGACTACACTCCTAATATCGCTTAACGTATAGTAGGGTAAAGTGGACAGTTCTGAAACCTCCCCCCGGCACAAATCTTAAAATGCTTGTATCTTCGTTATTTGTTAAGATATTTGGATGAGTTTTTTTGCATTATTCTCCTGCCATCGTCTACTATCCGATTATCAGCTGTAACGTGTAGTAGAGTAAAGTAGACAGTTCTGGAACCTCCCTCCGCAACTTGTGCTTGAGTTCAAGTCAAGTTCAAGATCAAGGCCACAAAAATATAATACAAAATTGAGATTTGGTACGTAAGTAGTCATATGAATAAAAATGTTAAAAGCTCTTTAACAGTATCGGTCGACTAATCTAGCTACCATGTTTAATAGTTTTTGCAATCACGAAATACAAAAGTAGCATTTCACCAATAAAATACCTGTCACCCGATGCTAATTTAAGAAAATATTTCTGACAACTTTTAAGTTATGTTGCAATCATTTTGGCCGTGCATGTATTTGATTAATGGCTGACTTTCGGTCCTATCAGCCATACTATTATCAGACTTTTACATACAGCTACTATACTGTCTGATCTTTGCAAAGAGCACATAACTTCTATAAACAGTAAACTTGTGTTTCTAACTGACAGCGACAAATTATTTAAACTGCGTGAAAGGCATTTTGAACCAAAGTACATCGTTACAATTGAGCACGACTATTATAAGGTTGAAAATACTCATGAAACAACATTTTTATTTGTATTAGTTAATCAGTTTTTAAAATATATTTGTTATTCACATATGTTTTGTGTTTTAGTTTTCCACAATTATTGTAAACTTCAGAACCAGAGTCTTCTGATTCAGAAAAAGTTGTTTTCAGAGTAATGTTTGTCAGCCTGCGTCTTTTCTATAGCCCACATGGTTTAATCTATCGGCCTGAAAAAATTATATCTATGTATGTATTATCGGTAACCTCATTGAACTTGCGGCGTAGAGGCTGGTGCTTTATGCGCTTGCATCTGGCGGTACAATGCTCAACTTGCCCCGGATTCGGGATACAGAGTTGGAGCGAGTCTTTTGTGCTTGCCCAGCAACCATTGTATGAGATGTGTGTCATGGTGATGTGTTGATCTTGTTACTCTATATCTTAGGCATGTGGTTCTGAGTTAGAGCACAGTTAATTTGGTGCCCAACTGTGAATGATCTCACCGAGCCCGATTCCAATAGCCAAGGCTGCGGAAAAATTCCGGCTCCCGCTGGATTCGAACCGAAGACTTGTTTAATGCAAGCTTAGTGCCTACCCAACTGCGCTACGCGGCTTCTCAAAATTTATATGTTCATTTTAAATATACATTCGGAGCTTCCAGTGATTACTGGTTAAAATTGTACAAACGGAAGTTGTACTCTGAATGTACTTTGTCATATGAAAGCAGAACAGTAGCACCAATCCCCTTCTCTAAAAGTGCCTTCTATGTTTGGGTGAGCCATATACATTTTCGATCATCTGCTTTTCAATATTTGCTTTACAGTATTGTAGCTAATGTATCAGCCAATAATTACAATGTATTGGCAACAGTAGTGTTTCATAATTGTTAAGAAGAGTAAGGTTTTTCTGAGTAATAAGTGTATTTCTTCAATTTTTTGTTGAATGTCCTTTGATGTTAGACTGGTATTATTATAGAAAAGAGCCTAACACGTGATTAGCAGTCGACTAAAACGCGTTCGGACAGGACAACCATAGATTTTTTGGGGACAAACAACAAATAAATGACCACACCATATGCAGGTCCGCAACCTTCACCCATCCGAACACGTTTTAGTAGATTATGCCGATCACATGGGGAATTTTTCTCTAAGTAACATAACTCTACAAATACAGGTCGTGACAACTAGCTGAAGCTCTCATTTGCGCAGATCCAGGAAAGAGTCGGAGTCGGTTAGAAAGGGAAACAAGTACTAGCGGTACACTCAAGTAGAAAAGCAATTCTTGAAAAACACCGCCTTTCTGTTGTACCCGTGGACGTTGTTCTTGGAATAAACAAAACGTAGCAGGTGTGCAGCTTACTTGCTAAAGCGGAATCTCGCAAATACAAAATGCAAGTAAAATCAGAAAATTCTTTAGCTGATAACATTCATTCGGTAAATCCTCTGAGAATAATAACAAAGCGGTCATTACGGTTCTCGAAGTAGATTTCTGGCAAGATAAGATAAGCTGCTTTGAATGGGGATGATTATATTTTCTGCACTGATAGGTTTAAATGTATGAAGCGATGAAACGATAAATATCAAAAGCGCCGACTTTTTGCAAGAGTGTACCGATGTTCACTCGAACACAATATTGTCAGAACTGAATTCTCCCCGCCAACTCGGCTTGAGACTACTGCGCAACCAATTCTCAGAGCTTCAGCTAGTTGTCACGACCTGTAAGTGCATTCAAAATATATATTTCAAGCATGGCTTACAGTAGATGTTCTAATTGTTGTTACGACACTAAAAATTGAATACTTTTGGATGACTTATTTTTGCTTGGAAATATTAGTAATTTCGTTACACACAACCTATGATATACAAGATTTCTTAGATAAGCATGATCATTCGACCACGCTTTGTATAGTTATAGATGCACCTATGTTCTATCCAAGGGGTCACCAATTAGTTTTATTGGGGGTCCGTTTCAAAAATTAATAAAACTGCCGCGGTCCGGGTAAGTATACGATCATTAACGGCTAAGCTTTAAATGAAAATGCCCAACTATAAATAAAACTAAATAATACCTATTGAAGTAACAAGGAATGTAAGGCCCTATTAACATTTGAGGTAGGCAAGTACAAGCCAAGGCAAAGTCGCGGCTTGTTGCCTGTCGAAAATGTTAATAGGCGATACATTCCGAGTTATCTTATTATATTTTTCCCACTGCTTATCGAAATTTTCCTAGATTTTTGAAAAAATCGTTTGGTTTGTCACCTGTCACCAGGATTAGTTTTTGTGAGTCGTGTTACCTGTGAATGTCACATGCCACATAAACACTTGCAATTTATAAACAAAACGTCTAAATCTGACTCTTGCTTTGCTAATTTTATTATCCTAGGAACTTAATAATAATATTAAGTTCCGTTGTCAAGAAAAAGCAGCAAACAAATATACCTAATCGCCGACTTACACGTTTTGTTACTAAGGCTGTATCACTAACTTACATGATCAGCAGCGGGAAAAATATTTTTTTTATTAATTGACAATAAATTGAATATTTTTGAAAATCAATGAAAAAACTGAAATTTTTTGCTTTGAGCTAGCTGCTTGAAGTCTGGAGTTAAGTTGGTGCAAGTTATTGCCATTTAAGTCCTGGTCATCGGTGAGTCGCGATTGAAATGTATTTTTAATGAAGTTCATCTTGGAAAACGCTGCCCCACATACATATGTTGATCCAAACATTGTACAAAGTTTAAAGCTACATTTCTGAGTTCTGGGTATTTATTAAAAAAAATTATTTACAATTCTTGACGTATGTTTGTTTTTTAATACAGAATTTTCTTGGAAGTCAATCATTTCCATCTGTAGGGCAGCTTTATTATTCCCGAAAACATTTTCTGCTTCACTGGTGCATTCACCATTAGGCTGCAGAGAGTAAATGTTGCTTAGAATTTGTACAACATTCTCAATTTTTTTAAAGTTGGTAAATATATTCTCAAATTCCGATTTAAGATCTTTTATGAAAATCTTGTACTGGCTGACGTCAATATCGTTGTCACTGCTCACTATTTTCAAATTAAGAAAGTGCAGGCGTTCATTATCAATATCGTTATACAAGAGATCAATTTTTCGTGGAAAGCTTCTTACTTCTGACAGAAGTTCCCACACAAGCTTTCCTTTTCCGTTAAAAAAAAACGACGGTAACCACCTTCTCTTTTTTGCTTAGGAAACTTAAGACCGCTGCTAAAGCCTATTAAGAAGAAATACAGCAGACGCTCGATAACGTGAACTAATTCAAACCAAGTATGTTCACATTGTCGAAATGTTTACATTAGCGAGCGTGATTTTATTAAAAACCCCATTATTAAAAGAAACATTTAATAACAATAAAAAACAGAACATATTGACTGCGATAAGTAAGACATTTTTAATAAGAAGAAAAATAAGCGGCTATTTTATTCTGCATAAATTAGCGCCTATATTCAACAATCACTAACATGAAATGCAAACGCATCATAAACACCTATCCGATCGACTCAGCTGTGTCGCAGAAGGGGAATCCCCTACACAAATCTGCGACTAACCGTCGCCAGGACCTGTTTACCTTATCGGGCATTCTGTTTGATCCTATAGAATCAATTCTGTGTTTACATTAGCGCGATGTTTTTATTATCCGGTGTTTACGTTATCGAGCGCTTGCTGTATTATCAAATCTTCTAAAATTTGCGAAATTCACGATGTTTTATTGATGATTTGGCACGTAGAAAATTCACTATTTTGATCACTACTTGCATGGTATTTTCGAGATCGGGGTTGAGTTTGCAGCAAAGCACAGTATGAAGCAGTGGTAGGAAATCAACTTTTTATTACATTTTGGATCGGTACTCAATCTGTGAACTAGTCCTTTCCTGCTTCCAATCATCGCTGTGGTTACTGCTGAGTTTTTTCAGTCCTAACCCGTCTTTTTAAAAATACGCCATTACCACCTTGAACATGTCTTCTCCTCTGGTGCTGCCTAATGACGGCAAAATGGCCAACATTCCTCAACCAAGTTTTCTTTGATTTTGTCCAAGTAATAGAAAAATAATCAACTGTGCTGTGTTTGTGACGTCGCATGATTCATTCATAGCCAAGGCATAATAGTTTGCAGCCGTTAACTGGCGTTTTAAATTAGTGACTTGCTTCCGTCAAAACGTGTATTTCTTGTGTTAGTGGACGCAGATAGTCTCAATAGCCTTTTATTCATTCACAAACAAAATATTTCCTGCCTCGAGCATGCATTCTTTAACTATGTCTGCATCCGTGAACGGTTTCATATGCTTAGCAAGAGTCCAAGAAATGCGCAAAGAAGCCTCACCACAGCCCTCCTGTTCGGTCATTGAACAACTCATCATCTGGGTCGAAGTTGTGTAACTTGAGGATAATCTTTCGATTTTCGAAGGTAGGTTTCCGAAAGATATTTCGGCGACCGTGAATCGCCTTGTCCCAGGCGATGTTCCTACATGGAATGAAGTGCCCGAATTTTACTTTACTGCCAAGTGGGTATTTTTCGGCAAATGATTTGTATTTGGTCTCATAATGCCGTTACATATTCGAGCTCTTAATTATAGCTACCGTTTATTGACAAATCAGACACACAGGTACTGCCCCAACACGATTTGGCAGTGTAAAGCAGTATAAATTTGTCCATTCCTGTAAAAACTGTTTTTTGCGGCTTCGACTTTTCTTGTTTTCGTGTTCATCGTAATAACACACGGAAGTAAGTAGGTAGTCCGTCACGTCACTCACAAGTAGTTAACAACAATACTAGACTTTTACCACAGAACAATACCATTTCTACTGACGTTCTTCGAATCAAGCTGGGGCGGCGTGCGGCGAGGTGGTATCGGGGGAGGGAGCAAATCGCCGGACCGTCGATTCTTCCGATGGCGCAGAGAGCGGTAAAAATAAAATTACGACAACCTGATCATTTTGATTTTAATTGCTTCGATTTTCCGATGTAAATGAAAAGTTTATGATTTTTACTGTTTTGTTAAGGTTATAACGCTAGCATCTGCATAAATTTATAAAACAAACATTAAGAATGTATTAAATTTATGCCACGCTCATTTAAGCGTTGTCAGACGTTACATCATCCGGCGTTTGGTTTTACGATAACGCAAAGGCCCCCGCTATGCGCAACGTTGCGCTAAAGGACCGATCGTGTCGTTTCCCCGCTTCATGGGAACCCAGAACCGTTGCACCGATAAAGCCGCCAGAAGCATATTAAAGAAGATTGCACTTCCATTTCACTTGACTTGAGATATCTCCCCCTTGAGTCCACCAGTCCTGATCCTGTCACTTTCCCTTATCCCAAACTCCTCTCCGGAAGTTAAATTGAGACGGTGACTGCCCGCCTCCTAGCTTATTAACCCGTAAACCTAACCTGCAGTTAGACTGAGACGGTGAATGCACGCCTCCTAGCTTGCTTCACTATTATCTTAAAACCGCATTACAATCCGCCACTATAATAGTCCCAAAACGATTTAATAACATTCTACCTAGGAATCAAAATTACACGTTCCGCCTAAATGTGCTTCGAACCCTATAGCCGCATGCATAAACCTACCTGAAGGGTCCGCCCTGAACGTTTAGAGACGTTCTTCAGAAGCCGGAACTCCGAGCACGTCTTTGGGATCGACAACGGGGAAATTCTTCGCGAGCCGCCGGGATGTTAATGCCCGCCGCTCGCCAAACATTGAGTAAGAAATCCAGGCCGAATTTCACCTCGCTACAATCTCGTAGGACACCTACAAGGCCCGCAGGAACGCCTATCTCGACACTGAGGTGCAGGTATCACTTATATTTTGCGTTTGATTCCAGCAACATAAACGCCAACAATACTGTGATTTGGAGGTTATCCGATCGAGACATTCGTTCTACCTATAATCGGTACGTCGCCGCCAACGGATGTTCCGAAATTACCTGTGAAACTTGCTAAATCACCCGTCGTACCCGCCTGCCATACAGCTCTGTCAGGAGGGTTGCAGCTCACCAGGAAGTAACGAAATACGACCCCCCAAACGAAACTGATATTTCCATAATATACAATTCATTTTTACTTTGAATTATTACTTATTTTGTAATTATAGCTAAACACAATATATTCTTGGTAATTACATGATGTTTTCCTGGTTGTATATATTTGAGTTTGATCGAACCCTGCTTCCGATTTAGCTCACCCGAGGTAGAAATTTATAACGCCCTTAGTAGGGGGGTAAAAGGTTACAAGGTCCGCACAAAATATGTCGAAGCTCTGTATCTGGACTGCGGTCTGCCCTGTTCTATCCGTTTCTTCATAGAAAGGTCATGTACTTCAGATAATTAATTTAATATTTACAGATCAGGTACTTACAAATATTGTTCATTTTCATGTCGCTCCATAGAAGATGATGCACAGCCAAATTTAATTTACCAAATAAATGTAAAACTATAAAATATATTTGTTTTATTAAAAAAGGCCAGTTGCTGCAAAAAACCATGGAATACCTAAAAGCCATAGTACTAATAATTAATAAATAAAATTTGAAGCACAATATAGCATATATTCAACCATAGTATTTACAATGGAACAAATACTAATTGTCTGTATTATTAATATAAGCACCTATGCACATCATTTAGAACTTCATACTAATTCTCATTTTAATTTTTATTAAAAACAGACAATTTTGGTATATATACGATGCGTTGTAATAAAATCAAACAGATACTACAAAATAAATTAACAGTTTTCATAAACTTGTCCAGGAAGATTATGTGATTATTACATAATATTTAGACTTCTAGATACAGTCTGATACAGTAACGTCCTATTAATTCGAAGTTCAGTGATTAAAATTTCGCAGTAATGAATCAAATGATAGCAAAATCCCAATTCGAGTAGGCTCGACAATCAGTCATCTTTAATTGGTCAAAAATTATGCAGATTTCAGCAAATTTTAAACAAAATAATTTTGAATTGGGAATAATTTGAAAATTCTCGTCCCAACTTGAAAAAGAAGTTCATGTTGAAATAATTTATTAACTGAGCTAGTTTTAGACATTTAATTGATCATATGTCATTAGTACACCTGGTAAATACATAACCAATAATATTTTGGGTTAAGTCAATCTGACATATCAAGGAATAAAGTTTTGTATAAGCTTAGATGAAAGAAATTTTAATAACAAACAAGTGTTATAAAATAGCTATTTATGCAACAAGTGCTAAAAGTTGTCGTTTATGCACGAGACATGAAAATTATGAAACGAAGCCGAAGGTATAAACAACTTTTACCACGAGTTGCATACAATATTTTATCTACGACCTTAATTTTACCGTTATTAATCCATAAATATCGATTTAACAAAGGTTTGCATCTACGACACTTATAATTTATGTCATAATAAACAGTAGGCGTTGGCGCGCGAGCGAATGTTTGCGAAGCCAGAACTGTAAAGGTCAGTTACCAACGGTAATTATTAATACTACACATCTGACTGTATTCATCACATAACGCTTTAATTATTTCAAAACCACTTTACCTGTAAAGCAAGAAGTAACTACAAAAACTTTACAATTTCACTTCCAGTTCGAAATTGTAGTTTTATAACCTCACTTCATTTTATACATGCGCTTAAAGTAAACAGCTGATTTCTTAACCACGCTAAACTATAAAACGTCACTTTTAGTGAAACAAGCTACCGCTAAAAGGCCTACTTTTAGTAGTGGTCGTAGATAAATAGTAATTTATTATACAAGACGATAAAGTTAAATTTTATCCACGAGTGAATCGTTTAACGTCGAGACGAAGTTGAGACGTTAATGATTCAAGAGTGGATAGAAATAACTTTATCGTCGTGTATAATACAATATTTTTTTCTATAGCAAGAAATTTCACAATTTCAAAAGAAAATAATGACATTTAAAAATGTCAGTAGCTAGATTGGGTTGCTACGATAATACGAAGCTGTCATATTTAATTTAAACAAAAGTTAGAAAATTAAATTACTTTATCTACCCTTGATGTTAAAGTGCAACTTTATCTACCCTTACTGTTAAAGTAAAACTTGACCTTTTGTTTTGAGTTGATAAAAGCACACTTTAACATGTGCTATAGAAAAAAAAATATTTATTTCAAACATCCATCAATAAATATAACATTGCAGTATATATCACATTTTGCGGATTCAGTTTCCTGAATAATACTAGGACGTTGATATTTTGAATTTTAATTTTATTGTTGTATATTTAACTAAACATACTCGGATTTATTAAAAGATATAGTAATCCGGATGTTTTCATGCTTCGAATTGGGCTGGTTTTAATTGGTTCGAATTATCAGGCCACTACTGTATCCATAAAAAGGTACGTTAAATAGTCTCACAAACTTTCTTGTTTGTTGTGAAGTTTGTCACTGTTACTGATATTCGCTGTTGTAAGAATGTTTTGAAAAATCTATGGAATGTTAAGACTATAATAACCATAACTTGTACAAGATGCTGCTGCACTCTGCAGTAACAAAACCTAAAACCACTTTGTTATTATTGTATTGTAAATTAAGAAGATATGAACACTTTTGGCATTAGCAGTGAAAATGTCTGTACTAGTACCTAATTAAGATCAACATTTTTAACAATTAAATTTGCAACTCTTCATGGTTAACCCAAATTGTAGGCAAAAATTTCATTTAACCTGTACAATGCCCAACAAATACAAATAACCCACCCCGTTTGTACACCAAGAACAGTATTTATGATTGCGGACAAGTTTATATTGATGCTTACATAAAATAATTGACTGAAAAAAATTGATCTGGAAAGCACAATTATATAAATGTTGATGAGATTACATAGAAGATTCCAAGTTCTCTATATGGTTCCTAAAATTTATTTATAGATGGTGGCAGTCTTTAAATCTTTCATCACCAATGTCTATGACTGATACAGAAGATATTCTTTCAACATTTTAGGCAACGGAAGTGCTGAAACAGCTTTCTTGGTGATGTGTTGAAGGATAGCATCTCTGCAAGCTGATTGCAATGTTGGTACTGAAACAAAAATAGTTAATTAAACATTTATCATATGATGCACAACAATAGCTACTTGTATTACTAGGGAGAAAACTGTATCATTCTCTACCGCGGATATAGTTTAATATCCAAGCGTTAGCATGGATAGTAAGCATGCAAGGGAGGGAATGACACTTTACTCCAGAGTTCCACATGATTTTTCAAATGTCACTTTTGGATCAAGATGTCAACAAAATGTTCATTTGTACTATTACATTCTTCTGTTAATCTAAAGTGTCTTCCAAAAAGTGTGGAACATATGGGATTTCTAAAAAAATACTCTACAAAAGTATGTCTCATTTGGAATTAACTTAAAATTACGATAGGAGTAAACTATCTTTTTTTTCAAATTAAAAAAAAATGTTAAGTTCAGACATAGTTTCAATAAAAACTATCATTTTAATTTGTTTAATTCAGGGTAGTGTGCATATACCACAAGATGTTGCAACCATGAGCGCCGCATAGACTCTCCTACTCAATTCTGATCATCACCTTTTCGTGGTGAACCCCGTCAACTTTATCAATCCTGCCCAAGATGGGGTATCCAATCCTAGTCAAAAACAGGGTCAAGGCTAACGAGAGTGTGAGAAATGCTCCTCTACAAAAGGGGGATGGGATTTCCCCATAAAACAAGAACAAGTTTCAATTGGGACATTGAACGTAAGGATTCTCAATAATGAGATTTTCGGAGGTTTGCTGAGAACATGGAATTCCAAAAGATCGGCACAGTATAGAGAAGAGTGGAGGCAAAAACTGAAGGAGTCCCGGACCCTGTAGTGCCACAGGAGAGTATGCTATTCTTAGATAAGATTATTCTTTAATTCCGTGGCCTGTCAATTTTTATTTTAATACGACCATTACAAAATTTCAAATGCAACAAGTAATATGCCTTAAATACTAAAATGTTTGCTAATTTTGTACAAGCTCTCTACAAATATATGTTTGTATTTAAGAATAGTAGAGTAGGTATACGGTTTAATAAAAGTCTAGTGAAGAAAATAGTCAGTTTCGTCGACGTAACAAAAATTTTCAATTAAAAAACGAAGAATAGTAAACACGTGCCAACTATTGTAACCTGCCTTAGAAGGCTCACACATCTCCAACTAGTTCAATATTTGGCTGCAATAAGGGTATAATAAGTGTGGGATTTTAGTTTATTTCACTTTCGCATAAAGGTCTTGGTACATTAAACAAGAAGTACTGGGCGTCATCAATTTTATTTTAAATTGTTAATTTTTTCGGTAATATACAAATTTACATTCAATCCTATACTTCACATATCATATTCCGTCAAATGAGAGCTTAACATGATAAACAGTTAATCCGTATGGCAATTTTTATGGTGTACTTGACAAAGAAATAATGAATTAAAGTTATTATTAGTTATGTTTCATTGATTAAGTAAGTTCTAATTTTAATGAAGGTTTGTTATAGTTTATTCACATTCAACCACTCTCAGGTAAGATAAATCTAAAGAGCTCTTTATACCCTCTTAACCTATTTACAGTTTTAATTGATATTGTTTAAGGGTTTCCCGTTTATCTCAATTCACATTTCCAAAGTATAAGAAATGCCCATTATTTGTTAAATTCCTGCTTTATAACATTAGACCCCTATAATTGGACGTTTGTGAAATGGTAACCAGACTTGTCAGCCTAGTCCCAAGAAGGTAATTATCTGTTAATAACTCTTATTATGAAGTCATTAACTGTTAATACTGTGGCCTATGCCCTTATCTGGTAATAACATGACATATTTTACGTTATGAATTAATCGAATAACATTTAAATATTCCCAAAGTTTTTAAGACTAACCTAAGGCCAAAATAAATAATTCAGAGTGCAGGTTATCGCTACCTTTCCCATCGAGTTGAATTTCTATGTAACTGGAACGACCCCCATCGCCAAACTAATAAAGTGGCTCTCTTCGGTGAGGTTTATTTCTAAACAACTAACAAGATTCTAATATGGTCCTGCTTTACCGATTATTCCTTTCCATAAGGCTTCGCTACAACCCCGGAGAATAAAGGATTCCAAACCGAGGATGCGTATTGAATTTTACTGATGACAAACCAGTAGTTTAGAGATTTAATCGCAGTGACCGAGGTGAACGACTTTGTTGCACGTTTAATAAATCCCAGCAATTTTAAGGAATCCTGAGTAACATGAGATATATGTGCACGAAATAAAAGCTTACAATCCATTAAAATGCCTAGATCTCCAACTTCTACAGCACGTTTAATTAAATAAATATTGTAATTTTTAGTAAAATAAAAATTAAAGCAGTGTGGATTGATAGTTGCTTAACTATCAGGTTTTTGATATTATCCAAATGTATTCTTTATAGTAGCTAAGCTCCGTACTGCTACAAACATTTATATTTTCTATGGAAACTTTGGACTTTAAATAGAAGAGCACTGTAACTCAACATATGAATCATGCCAGAGGGGAAAATTTTCTACTGATCGAAAGCAGGAAGGCAAAATTTATAGTCAAGTGGTGGGCAGGGTTTAGAAATTAGCGCTTTCCACATAGAGAGAAGGGGGTAACCTTAATCTCAATTGAGATTATTAGAGTTTTTGTAAATCTCAACGGCTTCGCACATCTTTCTGCCAAAGAAGAATGGGGATTTGCAGATAATAGAAGTTTCATCGAAAATACTTTTATGGTCAGTATAGCGGTGGGTGTTCGGCAATGGCTGATGATGAAACGAGACCCTACCTAAGGCAAAGCTGGTGCTCAAAGATATGGGCTTTTACTAAACGTCCTGTTTCACCAATGTATACATCATTACAGGAGCAACAGACTCATAAACACTTTTATCTACGACCACTACTAAAAGTAGGCCTTTTAGCGCTAGCTTGTTTCACTAAAAATGACGTTTTATAGTTTAGGGTGGTTAAAGAAATCAGCTGTTTACTTTAAGCGCATGTGTGGTATAAAGTGAAGTGAGGTTATAAAACTACAATTTCGAACTGGAAGTGAAGTTGTAAAGTTATTCTAGTTACTTCTTGCGTTACAGGTAGTGTTTTTGAAATAATTAAAGCGTTATGTAATGAATACAGTCAGATGTGTAGTATTAATAATTACCTTTCGTAACTGACCTTGGCAGTACTGGCTCCGCAAACATTCGCCGCGCGCTAAGGCCTACTGTTTATTACGACATAAATTATAAATGTCGTAGATGCAAACTTTTGTTAAATCGATATTTATGGATTAATAGCAGTAAAATTAAGGTCGTAGATAAAATATTGTATGCAACGCGTGCTAAAAGTCGTTTATGCACGAGACATGTTATGAAACTCAGCCTTCGGCTTCGTTTAATAATTTTCATGTCTCGTGCATAAACGTCAACTCAAGGGGTTAACCACTACAGAAAAAATGTGACAAGATTGCGAAATTTAATGGATTTCTAGGGATTTCCATTGATTGCGGAGAATTTCAAAAGATTGCGGGGGATTCACATAGATTGCGGGGATTTCGAAAGAATGCGAGTGATTTCCAACAATTTCGGGAGACTGCTGGATGATTTCCGCAACCGTTTTAAAGATTAAATAACCTAAAATAGTGTTGGAAATAAGGGACATAAATAAGTAGCTGTACAACCATGCAGACTTAAAAAGGAATTAATCAGTGTGGGGATTAGTAGGATAATCTGGAAAAATGCAGTAGTAACAAAATTATTTAGTTAACTATTTGTTCATTGTTGATATAACATTTTAGTACAAAATATCGGGTAACAGGTCTCTGTACGTATATTAATATACTACTAGATATAAACTATAAAAAATCTGTAAAGAGGTTTACACGGAACTTCCCTCGCGCGAATTAAATCAATTTGCAAATAAAAAAAAATGTAGTCCGCTGCAATTTGAGTTCCGCTCACCCAGGCGAATATGTGACGAGTTTCTTGTTCGCCGCTAGATTAGCCGAGCCACGGGCTCATTCAAATTCGATGAGTTTCTGCTGCTTTATAAATTATTCTGTCCCATTTCTGATGTTTAACCTGTATCTGTTAGGTCTCATTTTCGCCAATGATAAAGCCTTCGCTATGTGCAAATTGTTACTGGTATCTTACTTACTCTTACTTGTGTATTACTACTTGCAAGCAAAAGAAGTGGAATATCTTAACATTCCTAATAATACTGCAACAATAAAAGGAACCATTCGGTAATTCAAATTAAATCAATTTGAAAAGAAAACAAATTGAAAAGCCGACGAATCGTCATGGAAGGGACGTTGCATGGAATTGTTTTACTCTAACGTCCGACGCAAGTGACTTTAAACAATTTTAAAAATCAAAATAAAATAAGGCTAAAAGTATCGTAACGAGCCCAATAATACTGATACAATAAAACGAAACACTTGGTTATGCGAATTACATCAATTACCAATTTAAAAAGATTACCGGCGGTGGGATTCGATCTACATTATCTGCGTATGCGATTGTAACCGCATCGATATGTTACAGTCACTCATGCAGCCCCACTGGTACGAGTGCGACGGGCGGCTGTATTTAACAGAACGGTTTTATTGCTGAAACGTTTTGACTCTTTTGCAACATTATCCTGTGTCTGTTGGGTCTAATTTTTGTCAAGTGTAAAGCCTAACCTATGTGCAAATTATTACTTTCATTTATTTCTCAGTTAAAGCAAAAATACACAAAATTATTTTTTTAAGGTAGTGAGCACCTATACAGTGTGTCCAAGATAAGGAGGGCCAGTATGGGGATCTCGTTAATGGTAAGAGATACAAATTTGGTTAAATGGGAAGAAAGTTGCGCAATTAAAGGACTAAAAAAATGACATCTAGAAATCCTTGATATGATTGTTCGTTTTTTAATTATCTCAAAAAAACCGAATTTTTGGATTTTCTTTTTTATTTTTTTCTGGCTTTAATATTAAAGTTAGAGCAAAACTGATTACTCTTCTTTACAGCAAATTTTAGTGGACTTAATGATTACGTTATCAATTTTTTTATCCGACGTTTCGTCTTCGAGAAACCATTATCACCTTCATTTTTTTAAATACGGTCCTGGTTTTTTGATGCCAAATTTGCAAAGCCCTTGTTACTCTAAATTCAACAATGTACCACATATTATGGTTTAATTACGTTTCGAGCTTTTTTCTGATCATCATCAGAAAATTTTTTAGATACGGACCTGCATTTCTCATAATTTTGTAAAAATAAGTTCATACAGTAAGTTAGGCCTGTTTACATGCCGTTAAAATATTAAAATGCACATCATAATGTCATAATTCTGATACATTATTTTAATAAGCAACCAATAACTATTGACAATAAACAACAAATAAATGAACAAAAGATAGGCAGAAAGAATGAGAAAACGAGCCTTGAAACAATGTAATAGGTATTTAACGTTTTGAAATAGAAGAAAAACTTAGAAGATTGGTTCTTGAAGCCTTTCAAAGTATAACGCCAGTATTGCTGAATAATGTTTTAAATTCTACAGTTAGATGTTATTTATGCATAGAGAATGATGGCAACCTTTTTGAATACCTTCTGTAAATTTAATACCTATTAAATGGTTTCGATGTTCGTTTTGTTATTCTTTCTGTCTATCTTTTATTCATTTATTTGTTGTTTATTGTGAATAGTTATTGGTTGCTTATTAAATTAATGTATCAGAATTATGACATTATGATGTGCATTTTAATATTTTAACGGCATGTAAAAAGGCCTAACTTACTGTATGAACTTATTTTTACAAAATTATGAGAAATGCAGGTCCGTATCTAAAAAAATTTCTGATGATGATCAGAAAAAAGCTCAAAACGTAATTAAACCATAATATGTGGTACATTGTTGAATTTAGAGTAACAAGGGCTTTGCAAATTTGGCATCAAAAAACCAGGACCGTATTTAAAAAAATGAAGTTGATGATGGTGTCTCGAAGACGAAACGTTGGATAAAAAAATTGATAACGTAATCATTAAGTCCACTAAAAGTTGCTGTAAAGAAGTTTAATCAGTTTTGCTCTAACTTAAATATTAAGGCCAGAAAAAAATAAAAAAGAAAATCCAAAAATTCGGTTTTTTTGAGATAATTCAAAAACGAAAAATCATATCAAGGATTTCTAGATGTCATTTTTTTAGTCCTTTAATAGCGCAACTATCTTCCCATTTAACCAAATTTGTATCTCTTACCATTATCGAGATCCCCATACTGGCCCTCCTTATCTTGGACACACTGTATATATATTTTTGAAATTTTCTCGGTTTCATGCAAGGCAGACATATCATTTGCATGCAAAATATCGTCATCTTCCAACAAATAGTTTTTTAATTATACCGCCAACAGGCAGACAAACAGAATTGAGAAAACTTGTTTTTCGTCATCTAGAGACCTTGAAACGGGAAGATCTGAAGAAACCTCGGAAGGTGATTTTTTCGCGATTACATTACTTACTTCGTCTTTTAGATGAGGGAAGTAAAACAAACTGTCTCTTAGTATGTTATAGTTACTATACTAACCGATTAGGATGTAGGTACCTTGGCGCCCCAACTTTGTAATCCGAATCCGGGGCAAGTTGAGCATTGCACCGCCAGACGCAAGCGAATAAATACCAACCTCTACACGGCAAGGTAAAATGAGGTTACCGGTAATGCATACATACATACATACAAAATGAAGTATACTCTTTTTTGAATCCGACATAATAATTTTCATTGCTTGCTTGACACAACCTTGAGAGCGAAGCCGTGGGCCGAATTGGCTGATTTTGGTGTCAATCGACTCAGGGCGACGCAAGTAAGCCAGTAGTAAGATTTTAAAATTTTTATAAGTGACTTTTTTTATGTGGATTTTTTTGTGGATAGCAAACCTCAAAATTAACTCGACACACAAAATGGTTCACTCTTGTACAAACTGCATTAAATGAATTATTTCGCGCCCAATTTGGGTGCAGAAAGCTAGTAGTTAATAATTTGTCAAGGAATGAGTCTAAAATATCTCTTGTTATAACTAGAAATCGAGCAGTAGCTTCGGATATATAATTTTAAAAAAACAGGTCTGTTACACAAGTAGATAACATTTTAATAATTGCTCCAAAATTCATTTTATCTGCGCCTAAAGAAGTGTAAATATTATCATATATTATAATTTAAAAAATTGTGAAGACCAATCAAAATATGTTTTTGAAAATTTTATGGATACAGTTGAAGGACAAAAATGCGACGTAGTTGGCAAAAATATGTTTATTATCACAATTTTGAAAGTGGGAACCATCCGATAGGAGAGGTTATACTTTCCCATCCGCCTGTAATGCCTTTACCATGTTTTTAGACCAGAGCAGGCGGTGGTATTTCGTGGATTTCGGAACGATTTCGTGGATTGCGGAGAGATTGCGAGGCGATTGCGTGGATTGCGAAGCGATTGCGTGGATTGCGGACAGATTGCAAAGCGATTGCGTGGATTGCGGAGGATTTCCGTTGTGATTTCGGGGATTGCGGAGGAATTTGTGACAAGATTGCGTGAAGTGGTTAACCCCTCGCGTCAACTTTTAGCACTTGTTGCATAAATAGCTACTAAATGACATGGTGTTTATCTTTGGGTGATGGTAGAATCTGTGAGATCTTGCGCTGAGATTTGAACACTGTTTTGATATTTTGTTTTACAGGAAAGTTCCCTATGCATCCGTCGCTTGGTGGATATAGGATAGAAAGACTATTGCTGTAGGAGGTTCGGCTTTTGGAGGTTTGGGTGCCTATGGATGAAAATGGCAGACTGTATATCCCCAGCACGGTAACCGTTGCTTCTAAGCTCTTAGAGCTCTAGGCCAAGTTTGATAACATGTCAAGTGTAATAACACTTTTAGCACGAGATTGCGTACAATATTTTTTCAACGATTGTAACGCAAGTATTAAAAATATATTTCGGCGAAACCTTTTCTGTCAAGCTGCAGTAGATGTTCTAGGTTATGTTAACAACACAACAATTGTGCGATTTGCTTTTTATTGTACTCTACTTTAGCAACTAAATTTACTTAACACTAGTGTCAATAGTTATTTGCATACTAAGTTACTGCGTTTTAACATTTTATGAGTGTGGAATTTTGTTGCAGGGGTCTCTAGGGCAGCGTCTAATAAACCATGTGAGAGGAAAAGGAACTTCAGTGCCGAGGGGCACATTATAGATTTTTCAAATCAAGAAATAGTGAAATAAAATTTCTTTAATCAAGTCCTGTAGGTTATGTTGATGTTTTCCGTCAAGCACCCCGCCAACTGCAAAAAGTAGTAAAACAATCGATTACTTCACTCCCTATTTCTTGTATTTTACTGAAAATCGTACGACACTCATTAATGACCAATAGAAAAATTAGTTCACGAGCCGTATCCAAGACAACAAAATTTCTTGGAAATTTTTTGTAGGTAGACATTACTTCTTTTTAGGGTTTGTGTCGTTACGATTTTCTTACCGAATCTGCATTCGAGCATTAATTTATATCCGAAAATTATTTTTCGTGCATTCAACAACGTCCTAATTTGCCCTCGCGTCCCGCTCTGGCAAATTAATACGACGTTGTTGGAACGCACTCAAACAAATATCCGGAAAGAATTAATGCTCTTATGAGATTATATGTGACAATTTCGACATTCTCGAATGCTGATTTAAAAAATTGTTTAAACACTGGTGCTATAAAAATCCATTTTTAAGTTATGAAAGCAAACGTTAACAAGCCTACTATTTACACGATCATAAAAAAACAATATTTTTTAGATAGGGCACATCATAGTAAAATGTCACTTTGACATTTAAGCATTTTATTCGATAAAAAACAAGAAAAGCTGTTTTACTACATGTACCACAGTACCTTGAGTCTAACAACTTACTAACAAAGTACCAAGCAGGATTTAGAGAACGGAACTCATGTGAAAGTGCATTACAAACAACGTTTGAACAGTTTATTTATAAATATATAAAGTACAGTTAATGTGGTTGCTATGAAGATTGTACTTTCAGCAGATAATGCAATGTTTGTAAAAGTATTTGACTATCAGTTATTAGTAAAGAAAGTATATGATTATCACTGTTGCTATGTACATCATCAAAAGTTACATGCGTAACTATGCATTTTTACCGTTTTTCATTGGTTCATGTTATAGGGAGTGGTATAATCTAGATTCTAGAAAATAGGTGCCAAATAGTGAAATATAATAATAGTTCATCATCAGCCAAGGACAGCAAACATGGAGTGCCACAAGGAACGGTTATGGGACCTAAGTTGTTTATTCTCTATATAAATGACAGTGTAGCGTGTGAATAAATGTAGAATACAACTATTTGCCGATGACATGTTAGTGTACTCGGGGAAAATGTTAATAATATCATTAATATCAAAAATGAAGAACTGAAATAAATTCAAAGTTGATGAAGTAGTAATAGTTTAAGCGTAAATGTAAGTCAAACAAAAACTGTGATAATCAAGAGTAGATACAGTCAGAATTATATAACCATTTTAGAAGGAATACCTATTAAAAAATAAGCCTGGCGAAGTATTTTTAGAGAGAGACAAACAGATATGAGGCACATGAGTGCGACATTCGGTGCGACATGTCACAAATTTTAATGAAATGAGTTGAACACCCCATTCTAAAGGGTGTCATTTTTAAAGCTAAATTATTTGAAATAGTGATAAAAATTAAACAAACCACAATAATTTATTCAATTAACGCGATATGAAAAAGGGAAACAGTAGATTTTAAATTTGATGTGCCGTATGGCGAAATAATCTCAATTCTTGTGTTAAACGCCCAATGGAGGAGATTATTTACGATCTCTGTGTTAAAGGAAGAACTGTTAATGAAGAATATTACTCCAATGATATTGAGATCAAACTTATGCCAAAGATTGCTCTCAAAAGGTCAGAATACGGTTTAGAGTACAGGGAGAATTACTTTGATGGGCAATAAAGACTTTGTTTCAATTACTACTTTTGTTTACTTGCTATTAAGACAGTCTTAGTAGTTTCGCAACAATCCTTCGCCAGTGCAATAAAGTTTATTTAAAAAATTAAAAGGTTACTACTTAGAAACAAAATGCAACAAAATTGTTTTGGTTTTTCTCAAAACTTATTGATTATGAATTTTTCAAATTTCGCATGAGCTACACCAGAGTCGTTCGCAAGGTGCATAAAAAAAATTACATCATTATTTCATCAGCACAATATAGTTTTTCGTGTTTCTCCCAAAATGTTTTATTTGGACATGACGCACTTGGAATCTATACACCTCATATATTATGCTAACATGTCCATTTTTCTTAAACTTTCTTAGATAAAAATGAAACAAGTACTGCCTTCCGTTTGAATAAACTAATTCACTTATTTAGAGATTTACATGACTAGAAATAGGGATATCAACATTGTTACATTTATTCAATTAACAGATAGATATCTAACGGTCCAAGTCTAACTTACCTCCATAGAGTTGAATTATACGAACTTTTTTTGTAGTACCATATACATCCACCACAACATGAAGGGGTGCATCTTTATATGGTATATGTTTAACACAAGCACCTAAATCTTCTCCATTGATGATGTAATGCATATCTGCTTCCCGCTCATCAGTAGGAACATACATCACTCCTATTCGACTCCCCATATCTGTAGGAAGAATATCGCGGGACTGTTTTATAGGTTTTAACACATTTATTGGGACAGAGCCTCGACAAGTCCTTATAACACCATTATCACTTCGAAGTTTTTTATGTCCACTTTTATTAACTTTACGCTGATTTTCATATTCAAATACATTATTATGGGCTCTAGTTATCCCGTAAATCCAGGATGTGCCAATATTGGCCAAATCGGGTAACGCATACTGAGGCACCCCAGTTCGAAAGATTGTGTGGGGATCGAGCTGAGTTAATCCTATTCGCATGTGTCCACTCCAGCCACGTTCGTTTTGGTCTATTTCTAGTAGAAATATTTCACCGGGTTGAAGAGGTCTTTCGCTGAAAGTTAGTGCATTTGCAAAACTAGTCTTTCTATACGCTACTGTGTTATCCTCTGATAATATGATATTTTCACCGTGATAAGGGTGAAATCTGGTTATAGAACTTCTAGTGGTGGTCATTTTTGTTGGATATTAACGTAAATTGGTGAAGAATTTCATTTAAAAGCGTTTTTTGTCTATACGGTAATAAGGTTAGTTTCTTCTAGTTAAACTTTCACATAGATTGGAGGTTGTAACTATACCATTATTAGTTACCCGATTATAAAGCAAATATTATTGATCCAAGTATTTTTTATTTGCCGCTTGTTGAAAATTTGCATTCAAAAATTGCAACCATTGTTTTACATATTTACACTTTTACAGATTGTCACAAACTTCAATATCGACGTTAACTGTGCAGAATGGCAACTTTTCCATTGAAATGTTCCCATTAACAAATAGATCATTGATATTAAATCTAGTGGAATTCACCGTTGTAACGTTGGTTGTTCAGAGTTGTAACTACATAACCTCTATTTCATGTACTATGAAATTAATTTAAATTTTCCCACAAACTTGATATAAGTGGTAAAATATTTACATGCAGTTTGGACGTGTTTATAGTTCGAAATATATGGTAAATATTTACTTTACGGTAAGAAAATATTTAGTTTATTAAAAAGAGATTGTTGAACAGTAAAATATTCTGATAGTACTGCATTTAATTACAAACAATATTGAGGTATCTTTTAACTATAATGTAGCAATTATTGTAGTAAACGCTGCATAGGAAGCTCTTCGATTTGTAATTGGACAATAGCAAAAGCCAATGCTTTCCAGATGGAGTGCCCTCATGTGTAGATTCTGGTCAATGCGGCAATGGCGATCCTGTGCAATGCGGGCATTTATTTCATTGTGTATCTTTGTGTCATTTGTTACTGTGCTGCCTAGATATTTGAAGCTGTTTATCTCCTTCAGTTGTGTGTGCCTCGGGTACTGATATGTGATTCTTTAAGAATTTTTGAGAGTTTGCTGCATTATTTCTGTTTCTTGACAATTTACTTTCAGCCTAAATTTAGTGCAAGCTTCATTTAGTCCCATATTAGAGCTGCCAGTGCCCCGATTTAGAGTCTCAAGCCCCGTTATCTTAGCTAGATCTTTTGGGACGTTTAAATATCCCAGTTTCTCGCTTTTTCGATTCTTACCAATGTTTGGCGTTGTCAAACTGGTAGTGGCTACACTTGGTGTGCGGCACGTCGCATGCATTGACCTTGTTCAGTAGTTTTAAACATATGACACACCCAGCTCCATGCTCGCACCTTGCAACTCTAAGCCTATAACCGTACATGGAAAGGTTCTGATGTATCTTTTTCTGCACGATCTTTAATCCTATAAAGGTGTAGTGACACTGATTATTATAATTTACTGTTCTTCTTCACTCTATTCTATTCTGTGCTAGTGTGAATAGCTGAATAGCTTCTTCTACCCCGAGACCCTGTCAGAGGTTTCATCTTGGGAGATGTTCCTCTCGGGTGACATCCATTGATTTTTCTTCTGACCACTAGTTTTTACAAAGTTTTCGTTCGTCTTACAATATGTCCAAAATCTTAGATAGGATTCTCGGATTCTAGAAGGGAGACGTGATTGTATATTGAGTTCTTCTAGGATAGAGTGATTGGTACGTTATTGTGTCTATGGGATTTTCAGAATTCTCCGATATAATCACATCTCAAATGCATCTATATCTTTTTATATCATTATTTTTAACGTATATGTTTCGGAGCAGTAAGTTCCAATACTGAATATTAAAGTGGAAGCCAATCTAAGTTTGGTTTGAGGTGTTTTTCCATATTTTAGTTAGTTTTGTCACTGAGTTTCTTATATTGGCCAACCTGCGCATTATTTCATTTTCACTATTACTACTTGTTAGGGTACCCGGTCTAAAATCAAATCCGGGTACTCAAAAGCAGTACCCGGGTACTCCTGGGTACCAGAAATATATAACATATATCTGAACATGTGAGGTAGCCATAATTTCTTTTACGCCGCGAGTTTTAAACAACTAAATGGAAATAGTACCTACTCACCAATTCAAACTGCAAGTCGTCCATTATTCGTAAATATTTTCACACTTCCAAGTGCTATCAAATTCAAGTATGTGACATTTTGTCCGAAATTGGTAGCAGCATCAACATTACACAGAGATGTTTATGTTACTTCATCCCATACTGATGCGATTTAATGATACTATGGACGGGTTGAATATTTCTGTGAAGCAGATTTATTGCCTTATATGAAACAAGAAACAACATTATGGTATGGTATGGTATGGGATGGGGTGATTCTTGTTGTTACTGCATGGTTATTTTGTTCTAGACTTTATTCCTATTGTTTTTAAGTTTTTATCATCTCCGAAAAAGGCTGACTTTTTGGAAATTACATAATTTACTAGTCGGGTACCCGGGTCCTGAAAATATACCCGGGTTGACTATTATCCAGGTTGGCCCAGGTACCCGGGTACCTGCCGACATCTCTACTACCTGTATTTGTGACTACTGATTCTAGATAAGTGAAAGTTTGTACTAAATCAAAGCAAGCTATGGTACATGTGAAGCGCAAATTATTATTAGATCTGCCTATAATCATGAACGTAGTTTTATTTCTGTAAGTCAGAGACTATATTTTTCACATACCTATTCGGATCAGTCTATCCATGACAATTTCTAGTTCTTCCTCATCTCCGTAATTATCATTGCATCATCAGCATATCTAATATTATTATTTCTTCTGCTGTCTATTTATATCCTACCTGTCCATCTATTCATTACTCTTGTACTACATGTTCGCTGTATGTATTGAAAAGTAATGAAGATATGATGGCAACCTTATCTTATTTCAATTTCTGTTTTTATATTCTTCAAAAGCTCGTTATTAATCATTATTCGAGAGGATTTACAAAACCTTTATAACAATTCTGAAAATATTGCCTCTATACTTCTAACACTTGCTGAGTGTTTGTTACAGTTTTTCTACTCTCATCAATCAGTAACGTGCGAGGTTTGAATTCTTTTTCGAGGTATCTTACTTTCTCATATATTTCCTTTGATTCATTGTGATTAACGTGACACTCCAGTTTTGTACATATATCAATAATGTCTTTATTAGTAGCTTCAGCGTACTTATGCGAACGCTTTGTCCGTCCGTCCGTCTGTCTGTCTGTCTGTCTGTCTGGATCACCTGTAACTTTCGAACGGCTACAGATATCGAAATTGTGAAAGGGGGCAAAGTTGTTGCTAAAGTCCCGAGCACCTTCATGCGCTATTTGGTTTTGGCGAAAGGTGGCGATTTTCCACTTTGCAAACAAAATTTCCAAGCATTTTAGCACGGTGGCGGTTCGTTCACTTGGCGCCATCTACAGAACTTCGGTGGTCACGTTTTGAACTACACATTCTGGGTGCGCTATAATTCCACTTGGCGCCATCTACAGAACTTCGGTGGTCACGTTCTGAAGCTACTCCTTAGATCTGTAATTGAGCAGTTTATTTTTATTGCATCTGCATGATCTTTTAGCTTCTTTATTCAGTTGTTTATTTCTTCGATCTTTGTCCTCATGTGTCATGTTTGATAATTTAACTTTTCGCCTGTCTTCTATAACATCTTCAGTTTCTGTTCTTGTGCAGTGTTTTCACCTTAGTAGTTCCTTTTTTGTTGTACATTTCTTTCGGTTATTCATTTTTTCATGTTTTTCCACATTTTGTCGATATCATTTGTAAGTGACAGTTTCTTATAATTTGCTGATGCATTTTGTAACATTCCTGTGTCTAGTGTTACCATTTTCTTAGTTTGTTGAGGCAGAGCCGTATTACTTTGTTTAGTATTCAAATTGGTTTGTAATTTGTAGTCTGACCAACATTCTGCCCCAGATTTTACTTCGCTGTTTGTAATCGATGTTTTCCAACTTGTCCATACCACTTTCTATCTGAATTTTTTATTGCCCATCTGGAGATATCCATATTGATAGAGGAACCTTTTTTGTATTCCCGGACTAAGCACGAAAACAAACAGCTATTTTGCCAACATAAAATTAATTTTTAACATAGTCTCATTGTCTGAGAATGCAAGTACAGCGTTTTAATAACAACTGTAAACCTTAGAAAAAAAATCTTCTGATTTTGTGTTTAAATGCTCCTCTACATCTGCTGTGAGTTCATTATCGTCTCTGAATCTGTTTCTTCCGAGGCCTTTTTTAAAATTCCATGAAAATAGTAATTGGAATAGGAACCAGACTGTAAGGGGTATGGTATAATTCCTTAAAGCCGTAACACTCTATTGCCGTGTAAAGGCACGACAT
This sequence comes from Agriotes lineatus, assembly GCA_940337035.1. Taxonomy (NCBI): domain Eukaryota; kingdom Metazoa; phylum Arthropoda; class Insecta; order Coleoptera; family Elateridae; genus Agriotes; species Agriotes lineatus. The sequence goes on along the minus strand of OW679195.1, from coordinate 116,770,604 downwards.
TCGATTTATTCATTTTGCCTTTGTAGTGTGACTCTTCACCAGACTTATATATACAGGGTGTCCCAAAAAGAATGGGACACCGATTAGTCATAGATTCCTTATGTCATAATAAATCGATTAAACCCAATATACCTTAGTCCAAAGTCCCTTCAGTAAGAAGTGATAGGGCCTTAAAGTTCAATTTTTTATTATTTATTTTTTTGTTAATTTCCACAAATGTACAGATATCGATTTGAATTTTGGTATACGTACTTACTATTATGTACTGCAATAACTAAAAAAATTAAATAATACAAATTTTATAAATACCCACTTTTTAGGTATTTACCCAAGGCAGGGGTATTTGGGTATTTACCTGACCCACATCACTAGGCACTTTATCTATCTTTCAAAGCTTTTTTATCTAGAACTTTTTTTGAAATTTTAAATTATTATCTGAAAGAGAATTAAAAAGCACAAACATAATGTATTCTTAGTTCTTAAGCCTAAACCGTTTACCTTAAAATGCCCATCAAAGGTTTTTGGTTGTTATTAAGATGTGGAATTATCAAGTAGCCATTAGGGATGTCGGCGGGTACCCGGGTAATAGTCAACCCGGGTATATTTTCAGGACCCGGGTACCCGACTAGTAAATTATGTAATGTCCAAAAAGTTAGCCTTTTTCGAAGAAGATGATAAAAACTAAAAACAATAGGAATAAGCTCTAGAAAAACACAACAATGCAGTAATAACAAGAATCAACCCATCCTATACCACATACTGTCGATTCTTGTTTCATATAAGCCAATAAAACCATTAAATCGGGTCAGTATGGGTTAAAATAACATAAATATCCTCTGTGTGATGTTGATGCTGCTACCAATTTCGGATAAAAAGTAATGTACTCGAATTTGATAGCACTTGGAAGTGTGAAAAATATTTACGAATAACAGACGACTTGCAGTTTGAATTGGCGAGTAGGTACTATTTCAATTTAGTTCAGTTTAAAACTCGCGGCGTTAAAATGCGTAGAGCATAGAGCTTGAACATTGTATAAAAGTACAAAAGTACAAACAAATAAGAAAACAATGTCATCAAAAAAATCGCCTGTATGGAAATATTTTCATTCGTCAGAAAATAATACGACAAAATGTAAATTCTTCGGGTACCCGGGTAGTGTTTTCGGGTACCCAGGTTTGATTTTAGACCGGGTACGACATCCCTAGTAGCCATGATCACAAAAACAATGGGTAATGATTGTAATCTAGTAAACAAGAAATCAATTAATGACGTTGGTGACATCAGTCTTGTGTCTTTTATACTTACGGAAATGCTGTGACATAACGAACCTTGCAGCATTGGAGAATTCGTTATGTAGCGGCATTTTCTGAAACATAAAAGAACAAATTCTTATGTCACTAATGTCATTAATTGATTTATCATTGTTTTTTACTAGATGACCATTGTTTTTGTGATCGTGGCTACTTGATAATTTCACGTCTTAATGATAACCAAAAACCTTTGATAGGCATTTTAAGGTAAATGGTTGCTTTTAGGCTTAAGAACTAAGTATACATTATTTTTGTGCTTTTTAATTCTCGTTTAGATAATAACCTAAAATTTCAAAAAAAGTTACGGATAACGAAGTTAGAGCTAGAAAAAGCTTTGAAAGATAGGTAAAGTGCCTCTTCCAGTCGAGTCCAATTTATGAAATTTTTTTAGTTATTGCAGTACATAATAGTAAGTACGTATACAAAAATTCAAATCGATATCTGTACATTGGTGGAAATTAACAAAAAAATTTTTAAAAATATTGAACTTCAAGGCCCTATAACTTCTTACTGAAGGGACTTTGTACTAAGGTATATTGGGTTTAATGGATTTATTATGACGTAAGGAATCTATAAGTAATCGGTGTCCCATTTTTTTTGGGACACCCTGTATAGATATGGCTTTTACAGGTCGTGACGACCCATTGCCTTGGTTATTTTTTTCCATTTTTCACGGTCTGCTGCTTTTCTTCTCCCATCTACTATTCCTATTACCTTCAGGTCCCGTATCACTTCGTCCTTCCATCTGCTTCTTGGTCTCCCTCTAGCCCTTACTCCTATCGATTTCGTCTTCATTACTAACTTTGTCATTCTGCTATTTTCCATGCATTGCACATATCCTAGCCATCTGATTCTTTGTTGCTTTATGTATTGTACTATTGCTGCTCCATTGTATAGTTTTGCTAACTCCTTGTTCGTTCTTCTTTGCCACTCCCCGTTTTCTTTATGTCCTTCGTAAATTTTTCTTAAAATCTTTCGTTCCCAGATCAGTAACTTCGCTTCTTTTACAGTCCCTAATTTCCATACTTCACATCCATATGTTGCTACAGGTCTCAGAACTGTCCTATAAATCTGCTTGTTTTTTGGTTTCCGTGATAAGTATTTTGACTTTAGTAAAGATACCAGTGCTCCTGCTGCTTTGTCACCTTTTGCCAGTCTCGTTTTTATTTCTTCCTCTTCTTTTCCGTCCTCTGTTATCTGCACCCCCAGATATGTGTATACCTCCACTCTCTTCATTTCCAGTGCTTCTTCGGATTGTTCTGTTATTAACAGGTTTTGGTTTTCTATTGTATTGTTCTGTTTCCTCATCACCATATACTTGATTTCTTGTTGTTAATGTGAAGTCCGACTTCCTTTGCCTTTTCCTCGATGTTCCTTGTTACTTTTTCCAGATCTTCTTTGTTGTTCGCTATTAACACTAAATCATCGACGCAGGCTATACTATGGTCTCTTTCACTGATTATACTTCCTGTTCTGTTTACTTTACTTCTTCTTATTACATATTCAAGAATTATGTTGAATAGGACTGTTGAAAGGGGTCTCCTTGTATAACTACATTTTTTACTATGAAACTCTCTGACATCCTTCGTTTCCATTTGACCTTGTTTGATGTGTTCCGTAAAGTATTTGTACTAGTTTAATTAACTTCTTAGGTATGTTTAAATCTTCCATAGCCTTGTATAACTTTTCTCTATTTATTGAGTCATATGCTTTTAGAAAGTCAGTGCCACATTTCTTATATTTCCTTTAGGATGAACAGTTGGTCAATGACTAAGCGGCCTGGTCTAAATTCTGCTTGGTACTCTTTCAGTTCCTTCTCTTTATAGGCTTGCATTTTGTTTCTTAGTATTATGGCTATTTTTTTTTAGGTTGTATCCAGTATTCCTCTGTAGTTGTTGCAAACTGACCTCTCTCCCTTTTTATATAGCGGCGTTATTATAGGTTCCTTCCATTCCTTTGACATCTCTTTTTGCAAGATTTTATCTTTGTAGGTATTTCCTCTCCTCTGTATTTAATTAATTCGTTTTTCATTCTATTTTCACCTGGGGCATTACCATTCTTTAGATTCTTTAATGCGCTTCTTACCTCCTGTCTTGTAGTGGACTTCACATTTTCTACCTCCTCTTCTGTTTTCTCTGTGCACATTCTTCATGGTCGTCCTTGTCGTCATTTTGGCTTGTTTCAGAGGCGTAGCTAGAGATCAACAGGCCCTGTATCATAAACCGCAAAGTGGGCCCCCCACCCCCACTCCATCAGAGTATTATCAAATAAACGTATAAAAATACGAACTCAATTTATATTTTTTAACAAAACGAAACATAATTATAAAAATATGTAAAAGGCTTTACCCAGAACTTCCCTCGTCGACATTGTGACACTAACTAATTTTAAAAATCTAATTAAGTTAGGAGTCTTTCAGATGAGGGAAGTAAAAATTAATTAAAAAGTAAAATTTAATTACCTATTTTTACTAACCTACATGTTAGGTAAAAAGAATTGTAAATCATAGTTTACCATTTACATATATCTACAGTGTCTCACTTTAGACGGGACCATCCCAGTATTTTTTTATATATTATCGATTTAAAAAAAATGTTTAGAGCTTGGTGTTGATGGGCCCCCCCCGGCCAGTGTGCCGTGTATCATTCATACGGCAGATATAGCAGTAGCTATGCCCCTGGCTTGTTTTCTCTTCACTGTTCAGCAGATCTTGAAAATAAGTTCTCCAGCCCATAATTACTTGTTCTTCATCACTTATTCGTCCTCCATTCTCGTTTTTAAAGGCTGTAGGTGCTTGTTTGTAGCCTCTTTTAGTTTGTTTTGTTTCGTGGTGGAAATGTTTTATTTCTCCGTTTTTATAATAATTTTCCATCTGTTCCATCTGCCTTTGCCAGAAATTGCTCTTTGCTTCCCTATAGATTCTTTTTGTCTTTTTTCTTTGTTTTGCATATTCTTCTCGATCTTCCTGTCTTCCGGTTTTTATCATTCTTGCTTCTAATGTTTTCGCTCGTTGCTTACCAGACTTATAAATTGCGCAATTGTTTTACATATTAGCATGCAGTGTTCAAAGACATGTGATTTGAAAAACGTAAATAGAGAACATGTAGCTAAACAATAACATGTGTAGTCCGGGAACATAAAAATGACCCCTGTTTAAAGAGGGCGTTAGTGATGATAAGGCTATTGCTTATGGCAAATTGTGTGAAACGTTCTTTTCTATCCTTGCGTTTGCCCAATCCATATTTGCCCACTACGTGTCGTATATGTTGATCATTAAGAGTAATTCTTTTTCTACTATTCTTAGCTTTTCTGCTTGTATCCATTCTTTAATATTCCAAGTCACAATTAACTTTTTTCAACGTTGTTTGTTTTCTGGTCTTCCAGTCACTAGTATACCTAATCGTAGGGTGTTTTGTTAAAAATAAAGTAAGTTTGGTTTGCCATACTTTTTTGAGCAATCCTGTATAATCAAAAGTATTTTTACTATTGTGCACCACCTTTGCACAACTTGTATACTGGGTGGCCTATAGGTCACGCTACCATTAGAAACTTGAATAAGTTTTTTGATTGTCAATTGTTTTGTATGTACTTGCCAACTTTTTGAAGTTTGATCTTTGTAAATAAGTGATAAAGAATTCAGCAAGATCCAAAAGATCAAAATCATTGAATTTTATTATCACAGTCAGTGTTTCATTGTGCTTACTCAAAGAGCCTTCACCCGTCATTCTGAAGTCGGGAATTCACCCCCTAAATTTGCAATAATTCGACTAATTAAACACTTCCAGAAAGATGGGTTAAAGAGTAACTTGACTTTAGCTGGGAAACCACGTAAGGGTCTTTGGACCTTATTTTATCGAGGAAGAGAACAGTAATGCAGTAACGGTTAGCGCTGCGAGATATCGAAATTCTGGAGGATTTTGTTTGTTTAGCTGTTGATGACATACCAGGGATATGGTGGCAACAGGATGGAGTGAATGTTCATGCAATTAGAGCCACTATCAAGTATTTGGAGAGCGAGTAATTTCACGAAACGTCGCTTCCAACTGGCCTTCAAGTTCGTCTGATTTAAGCGCTTCAGATTTTTTATTTGGGGCTACCTAAAGGACTGTGTTTACGCCAATAAATTCAGCAGCTAAAGGAGAATATCCAAGTCAAAATTCGTGCGTTGGAGCTAACTCGCTCTCTCACGAAGGCTATGCTGTTGTAGTAAAAAGAGCGCTCGCTTGCGAGGAGGACAATGAAGGTTATTTTCCAGATGTTACCTTGCACTTATAGACTAAAAAAATTCCCCAACGTTCTAGTTTAATGTAAAAGAAACGTAATTAAATATAGTTGACAAATGAAAATATTATTTAAATTCTAAATGGTAGCGCGACTTATGGGCCACCCAGTATAAGAAAATTTTATGTAATTCTCATACTTCTGGAAATGTTTTTCATCCAGCATCCTTACCAGACCATTTGTATTATTTACTTTTCTCATTGCAATATAGAGCCTTCTTATTACTCACTTTTAGGCATCTTGTTCTATTTGACATCATGTTTAATTCACTAGGTTTATTCTTCTAAACACACCCCATTTTCTCTTGTCTCTGTTGGTCTACCATGCATGCTTTTTCCAGCTTTAGTTCATTCTAAGGGTAGTTAAGTAATCTTTTTGTTTCCTAAGCGTGTGACCCATCCAATTTCATTTTCTGCGTTTTATTGTTATGCTGATAGAGGCTGTATATGGTATATCAATTGTATTAAGTATAGCCTGTTAGTGGCATTAGTTAATAACGGAAATAGTAAATAAATAAATAATATCCACTTGGCTGATATTACACCCACAGTAGAATGGTTTGCACAAAATGTATTGATGAGATCATTTTATTGTCTTAATAAATTTTCGTATTCATGATCTGCATTAAAGATTAAAATAAGTTTAAAAGTTGAGCTTGATAAGTGGTGAAATAAATCCAATATGCCCAATATATAGTTTGGAAGTAGGATGTTAATTATTTATTTACAGAAGGTTTCTAAATAAGATAGAAGATGAGAAGTGGCAAAACTATTTGGAATATTATGTATGTAGATGTCTAAAATGAACTGGACAAGATATAAATTCAGTAAAGAATGTGACCAAGCGCTACAAGAATTTTTTAGAGCTGTAGCAGAACAAGAACCTTCACCTCCATCAATTACAAAGAATTTATGGGAGACATTTTTACCAGTTGTAAGTATTTTTTAAAATTTATTATATGTAGCTTTATCTTAATTTTATTTGTTATTCAAGGATCAGGATCTTCAAGAAAAAATAAATGCTAATCAAGCATCTGCTATAACTGATGTGATTAATTTGGAAGAAAGTGATGACGAAGAAGGTCAAAACCAGGATAAGATTATTAAACATGTAGATGAAGATGAAGAATTTTTGTTACCAGATCAGAGTTTCTCACAATTGGCAGAAAGTAAATCAAGATTAAATATATCAATAACGAAGGACTTGGCCAATGAAATTCAGGCTCTTTTAGAAACAGAATCACTCTTGTCAGATGACATAATAAGACAAATTGAAAGCGAATATTCCCAAGAGCAATTAAAAGATATTTTTACTTTATTTGCTAGCAACTTAAATTCTGAATCTGCTTTGAAGTTGTGGCACTCAATAATAGCACTTGATCGTAGGGAAACCAGTTCTGTTACTGTTTATTTCGTGCAGTATGTTTTAGCACAAATGGTAAATTTATTAATTTATCGCTTAAGCTATTATACAGGGTTTTTATTTTCAACCACTGATTCAGTATGAATAAAAAACAGGAATGCTTATGAAATATTTATTGTATAGAAAATATAAGCACATCACTCAGCTACATTTTCACATAATCGCCATTTTGCTGAAGGCACTGTGACACCAGTTTTCCTATCCCTCCACAAAGAAGGTTGCCGCCTGATCACTCAACCAACCGTTCACGTTGGTTTTCAGCTTCTTTAAACTGTCCATATTATTCCCGCACACAGCCATTGCTCATAAAGTGTACTTATCCCATGATTCATTTTGGCTGCATTATGCCCTTCAGATTCTATGTCTTCAGCCAGAAGAAAGCGAATTACGGCTTACAGCACGCAGTTCACACTTGGTGCACGTAGAAATCGCAGCTGAAAAGCATAATGCAGTCGAAATTCATCATCCCATGAGTACAGTGTCTGAGTGACCGCTGTGTGCGAGAATGGGTGCAGAAAATTTAAAGTAGCCGAAAACAAAGGTGAATGGTTGGCTGAGTGACCCGGTGGTAACCTTCTTTGAGGAGTGCATAGAAAAACTCGTGGCACAGTATGATAAGTACCTTCATCGAAATTATGATTACCTATGTAGAAATGCAGCTCGGAGATGTACTTATATTGTATATACGATGAATGTTTCATATTCATTCTCGTTTTTTATTCCCACTGAATTGGGAGATTGAAAAAAATAACCCTCGTGATTAGCATTAATTAATTGCAGATTTTCGATAAACATGACTCTGCGATTCGAAATCTGTTGATTGAAGTTTTTGACACCTATCCAGATGAAGTAGCTCCGTTATTACTAAAAAAGATAGTAGAAACAGAGAACAGTGTTGAATTGAAAAAAATAAAGGACAACTTAAATGCGCTTTCAGATAATCAAAAGAATATTGTATTGAGGTAAAACTTAGTAAATTTTATTTCCCATTAAGAAATGTATATTATTATTTTTTTTAGAACATTTCAGAACTTGAGCATCAAACTTGAGTTGCATCACCTTGGAGCTGTACTGGGTTTGATAACTCCACATACAAAGATTGAATATCTTACTAAACTCATTGACATGATGTCCAGTGTTTCTAAAGAATTTGCTTCTGAAAAAAGTTTTGGAAAGCTTTTATTAGAAGCTATTAAAATTCTTGGTGGTAATGTAATTCATTGTGAAGGTCAATTAAGACATATTATAGCAGTTCATAAGTCAGTTTTTAAAACACAAATTGTGAAAACATTTGAGAACACATTGCAAGATCAGAAACTGCTTTCTCAGAGTTTGAGATACTGAATTACAGTGGTAGATACGTTTATATAATTATAGTTTTGTACTCCAAATATACATCTATTATGTATTTTAATAAAAAGCATGTGTATATATACAGGTATTTTAATTTTTTAAAATTTAAATATGTAGAGAATAAGAATGTACCTATATGTATAGTATTTCTAACACCATTTTAGAAAGTACCATTATCTACAGAGTGAAATCGGACAATCGGTCAGGATTTATACAACGCTCAATTAATTATTTTAAAAAAATGTCATTGAGCGTAACTGTGGAATTATTTCATGTTTATGCGGTGAAAAATAATTAAATGAGCAATTATTTATTTCACGACCCTAATGATTTGTTGATGTTCTGCATTGTTTAAATCAGGGCTGTCCAACTTCAAGGGGCCCAAGGGCCACTGTAAAAAATAAAAGGTTATGAGGGCCGCATCATAAAATGTGTCGTATGCGACTTTGTGAGTGATTTGTAATAAATATAAAAAGTGTATATTTCAATACTAATATTTATTTATTCAAGAAGCTTAGTTACAGTACAAAAAGCATTGAAACATAAAAGAGATATACAGGGTAACCGACAAACTTACACCATATGTTCTAGAAGTGATTCTAAACAAAAAAATTCAGATTCACTTTAGGTTAATTCCTTTCCGTTCTTGAGATACCGACAAAAGAAACAAATTACATCAATTAATGTAAATTTACGTATAGAGATGTGACGTTTCACCCCCTTACTAAGGGCGTCAAAGATTTACCCCTCGGGTTAAGCGCAAATCGGAGAAATAGGTTCACTCAAACATATATTCGATTAGGTAAAACACCAGATAATTACCAAAACAAATATAATGTTTTTAGCTAGTTATGATTAATTAAAAATAACTCTTGAGTTGTACATTATTTAAAATTAACATGTTCTTCTGGAACGGCGTCTTGTTTCGTGGGTCAAGCTGCAACCCAATGCACCGGTGAGTGTTGCGGGTCCCTATTGGTAGTCCGCCGCGCCGGTACGCACGCCGATTCTTCGGGAAATGGGCTTTTGTTCCTGCAAACTTGACATTCCACTGAGCAGTGATTTTAAGCTGTAATTTCCGCTGAATTTGACGATTTTAAGAGTTACCTGGGGGGGGGGGGTTAGTGCCTAAATCCTGGTGCAGAGGTTGCTGATACCTTACGATGGCTAGGCGTCGTCCTTGGAGCGAACGCGATGTCAAATCCTGCAGAATTTATTCGCCTTGAGCCTTATCCCCCCGGTAGGGAATTTGCGGGCTGCGGAATTAAACGTCAAAATCCAGGAATTCGCCTTTTAATGACCAAAAAAAGGGCCCTGGAGGTGAGTTTATGAAAGGCGGCTACAGGACTCGAACCGCTCACAAGCGGGGTAGAGGCTGTGATTCCTACAGGTTACAGGTTTAATTATTAGTAAAATGAGGTTATGAGAAGTATTTCTCACCTCTCGGGGCGCCGGGATTTGCGATTAAAAATTAGGCAGTCGGAAATGGCTTTTAAGCAGTTAGCCCTGCAAGACAGTATAGCGTATTAAGACAGGGTTAAAGCCTCAGGGATTTGATTTCCCAAGAAAGTTCAACAATCAAGGTAAAATCGAATTCTAGCGGTCTTGCTCTTGCGGAAAATTTGAACTTCTCGGGCTGACAGTACAACACGTCATCTCCCTTGAAGCCTGGTCTGGCAAGGGTTGGAGGCCTACTCCGTTAGACAGTTTAGCGTGTCAGACTTGAGGGCCCAGGTAGAAAAGGACAGGACAGCATCAGGACTGGTGGACTAAAGGGCGAATTTTCTCAAGTCACTGGAACTGGCAGTGCAATCTTCTTTTATTCCTTTTCTGCCACGTTATCGGGGTACTTGCCCTAGCTTCCACTGGAGAGGGAACGACGCTGTCGTGCATACTTCGCGGCTAGGATTTCTTATCGCCAGTTCACGCGTCCAATTGATGCAGCGCTTGATTAGGCGATGTATCAAATTTAAATACATTTTATGTATAATAAAAATTTAATACAGAAGCAAGCCTTACAGAGATAAGTAAGCTAGATAAAATGACATTCTTTGATAAATAAAAACTGTCAAAGTAATCATTAGTTAACAGCAATTAACAACTAGAAGAACTAAACACTACTAAAAAAAATGTTTTTGATTGCAAAAACAGGTGTCTGATCGCTACAGCACTATTCGCATTGGTGGCAATTGCCAGACTGAGACAACGGACTAGACAAGCCTTACATCGGAAGTGGGCGGGACTGTTTCCTAACACAATGTTGAAAGATAAAGTGAAAACTCTTTTACTAATGATATATTTTTGTACCTTTGTCCTATGTACCTATTTTAAATTGTTTTTAATTATTTATAATGTATATTCTAGATTCATGTTTCCTGAAAGTATAGTATCTATCGATTTGCGGGCCGCAAAAATATCCTGGAGGGCTCCATGCGGCCGCGGGCCACATGTTGGACAGCCCTGGTTTAAATCATGAAAAGAAATTTGTGTGTATTTTTCTGTTACGTATAAGGCACACCTTCTAAATTTAAATTTTCACTTACGATGAAGAATTTCTGCATCGTTCAACTTTTCCCTTGTCGTTTCTTAGCTTCTATTCCTCTTTTTAGATGACCTAGATGGTCCTGGAATTCTTTCATTATATGACAAGGTCTGTAAATTTATTCGTAGTATGCTTAGAAATATAGGTCATCCCAACAACGACATTTTGGTGCCCACTGACAATTAGACTGACAAACGTCACCGCTTGTGTGTATTTGAGGTTATATGATTTCAAAATGCCAGGGTGTGCATGTTTGAACTGCACTAACCACTCAAGACATGGTTTTCGCTTATTTCGTTTTCCCGCTGACCAAAAAAGGCGAGAAATTTGGGTTAAAAATTGTGGTAGCGATCAATGCGAGCCAACAAAATATTTAAGAGTGTGTGAGGTAAGAGTTTTTCATTATTATACATCTATCTATTCCAAATATGATAACATTCACCAGACTAAGTAATAACAGGAAAGTTTGCTAGTGCCCAATAGATATTATAGTTGTGTCTTCTGTGTTCTAGAAACATTTTGAACTAAATCAATATGAAAATAATCGTCAGGTTTAGTGAAAAGTTCATTAAGCGGCCCTATTAACTTACAATATCACGACGGAATCAGCACAAAATAGTAAATTAGACATCTCAATTAAAACGGTGCCACTTGTAGCACGCTAAATGGGGACATCCTTGCCGATAACGTATAAATAACCTCTTTTAGTGAGGTATATTAAAATGATAGTTTACTTACCGTATCACACCGGGATCAGGAAAATGTAGTCTTAAAAAATACTGTTTTTCTAACACAGGCAGAAACACGGATATAAATGAACGGAAACGCAACAAACGTGCAATTGCAATCCTAACCTCCAACGAACAAACAGCTGACTGATTCTAAAACACCACTACAAGATTTAAATTTCCCGCCATTGGCGCCATTTTGGTTCCCACTCCATAGTGGAAACGCATGGGATGACCTATATTTCAAAGCTTGCTATATTTACGGACCTTGATTATATGATGGTGGCACTAACCTTTTTTGGTGACTGTTGCATTTTTATCTTTTAAAACCTCCAAAACTTTATAGGTGCAGACGTTGTTTTCAGTGGATCTAGTGACTGGTATATATGCTTGGTGGTAATAGTAAAAAATTATATTGTTTTCCAAGCAAAGTTCAATTATTCAGTTCTCAATTATTGGACCCTTAAATTATCCAGGATTTGACTGATTACCATATACCAATTTAGTGCCGACCTCTTATTGGATGGCTATTAAAGTGTTGAATCAGTCACCAATACCATTAATAAGGCTTTTGAAGATAAAAAGTACTGCTCTGCTCTATTCTTGGATGTTAGTCAAGCATTTGACAGAGAGTGGCATCCAGGATTGCTCTTTAAAATCAAAACTGCTTTCCCAAAACGGTATTACCTACTAATCTCGACGCACTTTTCAAGTCAAATTCTCCAACGAAGTTTCCACTTATCAATGGATTAATTCTGGAGTACCACAAGGAAGTGTTCTTGGTCCTCTACTTTTCCTCATATGTACCTGCAGACTTGCCTCTATCTCCTGCAACTCAAATAGGAACTTTTGCAGATACATTACAGTAAGCTAATTCTTTTAAGCTCTATAGAGCCTTTTCAAAGAGGTAGTTCTTTAGTTTGGACTTAAGTAAGCTGTATGATCTAGCTTCCTTAATGACATTTGGTAGTTTATTATAAATTATTTTCCCCGCATGTACGGGGGGATTTTTCATGCTTGGTCGTGCGGTACCGCCCACTAGGTAAACAGCTACCCTCTCTGGTTTGATGTTGATGAATATCAGCATTTGTTTCAAATTTAATTAGTTTTTGCCGCATCATTTTCATTAAATTGTAGATGTAGATGCTCTACAGAATTAACATTCTCTGTTTGACAAAATACGCTTTATGTGTCTTTAGTTGAAGATTAATCTAACCAGCCTTCTTTGTAGAATGAAAACACGATTTACATTAGTTGCCTGCCCCCAAACTACAATATTTAGGAACATATGAGTGTAAGCAAGACCATAATAGACATTTAGGAGAGCTTTAATATCTAACACATTTCTTAATTGACGAATAGCGTAGTAAGTCGACTTGGTGGTCCCATTTCAAGTTTTCGTCAAGTATAGAACCTAGGAACTTCACTTTGTTAGTGAAACAGATGATTTTGTTTAGTTGAAGTGGTTCCGTTTTTTTCCTCTTGAAGAAGTATACACACTCTGTCTTGACGTCTTAATACCTAAATTCCCAACAAATTTCGAAAATATTTTAACTGCCAACCTGACAATACAGCTCTTTAAAACGTCAAAATTAAAATAGTCATATTTGGTAACTTAGCAATTTATCAGTTACCACTGTAAAAATTGTTTATTTTCCTTTCTCTCCCTTGGTGGAGAAATAGTAGATTATGCAATGAGGGAGAGAAATGCGTTATTTTGCTGAGGTACAATTTCTGACTCGAGGGCGAAACCCGAGAGTCAGAAATTGCACTGAAGCAAAATAGCATTCTCTCCGAGTTGCATATACTATTTTTTTCACGTTGCAGGAAGATTTAAAACGAAAACCCGTTTTTTAAACGTCATTTATTGACATTTTAGTTACAATTATTTTAAAATTAGTAGCCTTTGGTAAATTTTAAAGTTGGTGGCACTGTAAGTCATTATGACAAGAGCTCACAATTATGTCAAATTCGAGATTAGTAGCTTAGGTTTTGCGTCAGTTTATGTCAAAACTGACGCGAAACCTAACCTGATAACCCCGAATTTACCATAGATTACCATAGATACGGTAACATTTTTTACTTTAGTCCCTAGGGGCTAAAGTAATTACTTCTGTCCCTAGAGACTAAATGAGCTACTTTAGTCCCTGAAATAAGTGACTAAAGTGCCAACTTTAGCCCCGCAAGTGCAAAAATCAACTTCACGACCTAAAGATAGACCAATAACGGTGCGATCTGAGACTAGTAGTGCAAAAAATAAATTATCATGTTGATATTGCTAATGGTATCACCATTTAGTTTTAATTTTTCTATAAAAAGCAATAATAATGTAGATAACTTATTAGTATAAATACAGTTGTAAAGGAGTTTTGCTTTAGACTGTTCCTCCCAATACATCCATCAATTTTTGTTTGCGCTTATGATAAAGATCTTGCAGTTCTTAAATTAACCGTTACGTAATTCCATAATTCTTTATTTATTATTTGATTCTTCTTATTTAAACAAGTGTTAGCGCAGTATGTGAAGCCATTATAGAGTTGGTATTAATGTGTCCAATTATTTAGTTCTGCCTATTCTTTTTATCGCGAGTGTTCTAAGTTTGTATACGATGAGTAATGATACTAAAAAAATATTTTTCCTATTCGCCGGATTTTTAATAAAAAATGTGCTTAGTGCAAACATCTTATACGTTGCTCAAATCGCGTGTTCTAGTCATCATATATGGAACAGGGCACTCGCCCTAGGGCTAGTAGAACAGGGTCACAATGTGACTATGCTGAGCCACGATGAGGAAAAACTAACACCAAAAAAATTCACTTTGATATTGCTAGAAGGTTTGTAAAGCATTAGAAGTGATTAATAATAGTCTTTTTGTAAATTTGACCTAATATAATGGCATACTGTTGTCGTTTTCAACGTCAAAACGATGCATATATTCGCACTAGTTGCAATATGATATTTCATATTGACACTAGTGCTAATATGAAAATTTAGAACAACTTTGTAGGTTTAAGTAAATTCATTTACTAACGGGTGTTCATAAACAGTCGTCATCCCAGTTGCTTTGAAAAACAAAATGTTATGTCTTTGATTAATTCGTGCAACACAATGAAACGTCATAGAGTACTGTCATAGAGCATTTTTTCTCAATTTTAATAGACATACGTTTCTGAAGTCAAAACCTACTGGGATGACGACTGTTTATGAACACCCGTTATAAAAATTAATATGACTCAAAATTACAGAAAATCTTGAATGCAACAAGTTGCAAAATTAGTGTTTTTCACACACAACGTGTTGCCCAACTCGCTAGCGCTCATAGGGCAAATTTCAGGTCTAGTGTAAAAAACACTTTCATTTTGCAACTTGATACAGAAATAGCTATTAGGAAATAAATATTGCAAATAGGCATTTAAATTTAAAAAATGGAGATTATTATATGTTTATTGTTAATTTTAATAGTTTATGGTATGGTATGTCGTAAAGAATGAAATATTTCAATTTAAAAAGGGCTACTACATACTTGTATATGAGGTCCACTAGATACATTTTCGAAAAACATCAAGTTTTTTTAGGTTTATTGTTTGTCAAAATATTGGAGTTTACATTCTGCGCATTTATTTATTCTACTAAACCAGTCTTCGAATGCCCGAGCCCATTGTTCTGCACACACCTCAGTGACTATATTGTTGAATAGCTCGACACTTTCTTCAGGAGAGTTGTCCACGCAATTTGTTCTTCATTGTAGGAAAAAGAAATTACACGGTACAAAATTCGGACTATAGGCTGAGTGGCCCAATAATAAGATACCCGAGTGTGAGTTGTGTGGCCACGCGTTATCATAGTACAGAATTATCCCACTTCGAGGACGTTGTCCATGCACTTTTTCTATGAATACTGGTAAACAAATTGTAGAATATCAATGAAATTGCTATAAGGTAATTTTATCGGCCAAATAATGATGCGACCATCTTCTTACTTGCACTCTTAGGTCGCACAAATTTTGTTGGCATTTTTTAGCCTTGGAAAATCCATTGTGTAGCTTGTAGATTAGTTTCCGATACGTAGCAATAGATTCATGTTTGTTATTTGTGACTGAACATTTAATTACCACTAAAAATTTTACTATTCGTTTTTTGAGATGCAATGAAATTATAGGAAATCCCAACGCACACATTTTGGTATCTAAATGTTGTAAATAATCCGATTAAATGTAGTCTCGAAAGAATGGATACATTTCAGCGTAACTGATTTGTAATGCCCCATTATCGGATTCTGGTGATTTCTTGCCACTGGAGGTTCTGTATATGCAAATTGAATTTGTCCGAAAGCAATGGCTACTCGGGGACATAGAAAGAGAAGCAACGGATGTATGTCTGTTTGAAAATTTGACCTAATAAAACTTTTAGCATTCTTTATGCTTCTACTACTGTTCTATGGTTTATATGACGACTTTAAGTCCCATGGGAATAAACGCTGGCTTTACTCCCATTTTGAAGCAGTAAAATATTGTATATTCGATTTAATTCCATGTCTTTGTATTACTTATAGCTTGCCACCCTTATTAAATATATTAAATATAGCAACAAATATTTTTTTAATATGTTAACTTAATTTGTCAGTTGGAATGTTTCGGTTTTAAATCTCTGCGAAAATGTAGATACAGTGCCACCAAGCACACAAAAACCCCGGGTAGGGGAGGCTCGCGCTAGCTCCGTTTGAAAATTACACTCTGTGGAAAAAGTTATAAACATTCGTAAACGCGGGAAATTTAAACATTTTATTTTAAAAATCATTCGAGTTCTTTTGAATATAACAGTGTTTAAGTTACTAAATCACTACTTATTAAATAAATTCCTTGTAACAAAAATAATAGTACATAGAAAAACTAAGAATGCAATACATATTTTTATGATTACCGAGAGATTATATAAAATAAATATATTAGATTGCCTAATTATCCATTATCCTAAAGGCTAATACAAAAAGTTTTAAACAAAGGAAATAGACATTAAGATGGCCAGAGCAAAGGAAAAGCTGAAAAGAGAAAAAATGCTGACCCAAATACAGTATATTCTTCTTATAATAGACTTGCTTGTAATCGATTCTCGTTTTGCAATAAGTGCCGATTACCAAAATCCCCAGTCATTTAAATGTATCTTTTGTAAAAACCTGGTCCATCATCTGACTGCCACCATTTCCAACTCCGTAATTAGGATGAATATATGTCTATTCTAGGAACGTTACAGGTTTTTTCTTCGCATCTAGTTCTTCATTTTCCTTAAATACCTAGAACGCCAAGCTACAATGTTACTCCTTTCCATGAGCAATTTTCTTTTGTCACATTTTTTATACAGTTTTTTCCACACTGAATATTTCATGAACCGTTCTTTGCAAAACTCCCAAATCAAAATCGTCGAGAACGATTTTCTTTGAGTCTTCCTTAAGTTTTTTCTTCTACTGAGATGTTAAAGAAGTAATGCCTGGAAGAAGTAAGGACTAATGTATTACCTGCATTAAGTTTTTTAATGACAATACTGAGAAACAATATTGTTTTTTTTACGAACTTTCTTTATCAGAGAGGTTGATTTTCCAGTTGCTGCGGCTGCTCGTTCTGTAGGTTGCTCTGCCGGAAATATCAACGTTCCATTTATACCAATTATACTTCTTGTTTCTGAATGCACAAAATCTTTCTTGTTTTATAACTCATTGTAATCCTATGTAAAAAGGAATTTAGTATTACGTAAATATATAACTGCAACTTAAGGTAGCATATTAGAAAGCATTTAATACTTACGATTTGATGGCAAATAACCAATCCGCCCAAATTTAAACGGGTAAAATAGGTAAACAATAACAAACAGAACTAACGACGAAAAGCTATACTAACAAAAATGAACAAAGAACAACAAAACTAATGAACAACAGCACTCAAGAACCTGGAAATTAGACAATTTTATCTGACGTAATAACAGAAATAGCGAAGTGACATTTGTTTTTTGTTTGAATGTACCTCTCCGCAAAGCTTGCTATTAATTGGTTCTTTAGTTCCCCTTACGGGAATTTTAGATTTAGTTCACATATTTTCCGGGGCTTTTGTGTGCTTGGTGGTAGTGTAGTAACCCACGTTAAGGTCACTATATCAATAAGGTACCGCCATTAGTGATTTTTTATATCTATCCTTGTCGCACAATTTTCTCCAACTGGGGATAAAAACACATAACCTAACAGATTCCTCACTTTACAAGTGCCATTACACCAAAACGAAAAATCCCCAAAAAATAGTGTCTTCCCTATTGCACTTGGGAAATTTGTATTTGTTATCCTTATCTCACAATTTTCTCACATTCTCACGCGAGGAATGGAATGGCGGTACCTTATTGATATAGTGACCTTAACCCACGTACTATAGCCCCTATATTTACAAATAGTAGCGACAAGGTTTGATGTTGCCGCTGGGGCAAAATCACGTTGGTATCCCTTAAACTTTAAGGCTTAAAGTCCCTAGCATGTTTAAAAATTGACAAGAAAGTTGCATAACCTGTGACATTGACATTTGTCGTGTTTTTCTCTTCGGCAGCTAATTTGAAGTCAAGGACGTGGAAATGCCAGGGTGTTGTGTCGACAATTGTAAAAATAGTGGCAGAAAAGGATTTCAGCTATTCAGAATACTGCACAATGAAAGTAGGAAAAATGCGTGGTTGAATATTATTCAACGTGATCACGTACAAAACGCGATCGATTTGAGAGTTTGTGAAGTAAGTGGTAATTTGACTTACTTCCTGACTTGCGGACTTACTTGCGGACTATACACATACTTTAAAACATAAATTGTACGTACATTTCTCAGAGTCGCAGTTTCATATGATTAACTTTTAAATTTTTTACTAAAATTGAAGCAATTTTTAAAACTAATGTTTCTGCAATAAATAATAGCTATTAACATATCTAGGAATGTTATGAGTATCATAACTGCCGCAGAAGTTTTGAAATCCGAGCTCGTAGAGCGAGGATTTTAAAACTTCTAAGGCAGTTATGATTCATAACATCCGTGATTTGTTCAATAGTTTATCGGTTGCTATATGGTTATGGTTGCCATGTAGGGTAATATTCTTTTTTCTACTCCTTTATTAGTAAATTGCTCATTAAGCACTGCTTACTTGATTAGTAAATTCGTTGTTACAAACAGTGTTACGTAATGATAATGACTAACACGTAATTTTTTTTATTACGTTACAGTTAGCTTCTGTTGTTTGTACGAAGCGGTGTAGGGATGTGACTGCAGCCTCCTAATTTTTAAGATGGTGTGACAGATGATTTGACAGTTAATAAAATATTTCTTTTTCGTTTAACGAAATGAGTGTGATCGTAGAAAAAGTATAGTACGCAACTCGAGCTATAGAGCAATTACACGCTCGTGGAATTACACACGCGCCGCTACGCGGCTTGTGCGTAACTTTTCCAACTCGCGTGTAATATGCTTCCTACAGCTCTCGTTGTGTAATATACTATAACCCTACAGATAAGTTATGATCTAGTTACCAGCCTACTTTTGTATATGTAAACAAAGGCTTAATATCCTGAAACCGATAATAGCTATTAACATATCTAGGAATGTTATGAGTATCATAACTGCCGCAGATGTTTTGAAATCCGAGCTCGTAGAGCGAGGATTTTAAAACTTCTAAGGCAGTTATGATTCATAACATCCGTGATTTGTTCAATAGTTTATCGGTTGCTATATGGTTATGGTTGCCATGTAGGGTAATATTCTTTAACCCTACAGATAAGTTATGACCTAGTTACCTGCCTACTTTTGTATATGTAAACAAAGGCTTAATATCCTGAAACCGATAAAATAAATTACACTCATATGCAAGCACTAGAAAACCAGATTCTACAGTTGAATCTGGATGTTAACTTTGGTAATTGTAGTGGAATTAAAAAAAATGTAAATTGTTATATTCGCACACGAATGTAGGTATTTTGTTGTTAAAAAATGGTCTCAAAGATTCTACCAAAAAATGTAGGTATATAGTAGTTTTTCTGAGTATAAAATTGTAATGATTAATCTGTTATTTTTTCACTGCTTACACTGAAATTTTAAATATCCCGCGGTTGCTCGTATCGTTTAGAAACTTTTTGTATTTTCATTTTTGCATCAGGTTTGCCCCACGATGTCGCTACTATTTGTAAATAGAGGGGATATACCACGTACAATTAAATGTTTATTTATTACTTTTAGAATTTAAAATTTATGGTTTTTAGGTATATACGGCAAAACATATTTTGAAATGGATGCAGTAGCAGACAAGAATCCACTAACCTGTATGGTTGAACTCTATGCTTGGTCCATTTATTGTTGCGAACACGATTTCACTACAAAGGGCCTTCAGAAATTATTAAATTATCCAAAAGATTACAAATTTGACTTGATTATTTACGATGTAACTTTTGAACAGTGTCTTTATCCACTAATCGAAAGATTTCATAATCCACCAGTAATAGGTGTCACTCCTTTTCTTCTTCCTCCTGTTCTTTCGCATGCGTTTGGAAATCCTTTGCAAACAGCATATATGCCGTACTATAGTACGAGGTATAGCGATAGAATGAGTTTTAAAGAGAGAATCGCTAACTTCTTGTGGATGTACGCAGATGTGTTTTACCGACAATATGTTGCCTTGCCTCAGGAAATGAAAATCGCTCAAAAGTATTTTGGTTCCGATATACGCCCCTTTGAAGAAGTAGAAAGAAATATAAGTCTGTTATTAAGTAATTACGATCCTGTTCTTATGTCTCCATTAGACATACCACAGAATATCATTCCCGTGGGGGGACTTCAAATCTCACCTTCAAAGGCTTTGCCAGAAGTAAGTTTCAATGAAATTTCAAGAATAGTTTAAGATGAATATTACTTTAGGATCTACAGAAAATTATGGATAATGCAAAACATGGGGTGGTCTTCTTTTCTCTTGGCTCTATTCTGAGATCAGATAAACTCAATTTAAAGAAAAGGAAAGCTATTTTGAATACGTTTGCAAAACTTTCTCAGACAGTTGTTTGGAAATTCAAAACTGATAACTTGGAAGGACTTCCTAAAAATGTTGTTATCAGAAAATGGTTGCCACAGAATTCTATTTTAGGTAACTATTAGAAATTCTAACATAATGTAAGCAATTTTTATAAATTTTTTACTAAAATATTTTGAAGGAAATTGAGTTTTGTACTGTATGGTTGACAAACATTTTAAAATGCAAATAACCGTTTCTTCTTGTAGTAATTATAAAATGTACTAGTATCTTTTAACTATAGGACATCCTAACACAAAACTATTTATAAGTCATGGCGGAGGACTGAGTACCCAGGAAGCGATGTACCATGGTGTACCTGTTGTAGCCATTCCATTTTTCGCTGATCATCATGCCAATGCAGGAAGACTGCTACAAAAAAAGTTAGCTCAAGTTATTCTCCTTAGCATAGAATTTCGGCTTAGACCGCGTAGTATTTGTATGGGTGTTGCTGGGTGTTCTTATACATATATACAAATACTACGCGGTCTAAGCCGAAATTCTATGCTAAGGAGAATAAAAAATGCTGGGTGTTCATATACAAATACTACGCGGTCTAAGCCGAAATTCTATGCTAAGGAGAATAAAAAATGCTGGGTGTTTATATACAAATACTACGCGGTCTAAGCCGAAATTCTATGCTAAGGAGAATAATTCGAGTAACCGCGAAAGCCTCAAACAATACATACTTAGCTCAAGTTGTCGAGTACTCACATTTAACACACGACAATTTATATACTGCCGTCAGAGAAGTTCTGAACAATCCTATGTAAGATGACAATGTGCATGTTGAAACATAATAAAATTTTTACTTTTTAGTTACTCCCAGAACATGAAGGCCATATCTAAAAGGTACCGGGATCAGCCGCAGACGCCCTTGGAAAGGGCAATTTTTTGGGTTGAGTACGTCCTGCGTCACGGAGGTGCTGAACATTTAGTTCTAGCAGCAAGGGATATGCCGATATACCAAACAATGAATTTGGACATCCTGGTTCTTTTAATTCTTGCTGCCATTTTGGTGTATTCAGCTGTGCTATTTATAGTTACTATAATTAAGTTAATTTTTTCACAAATCTTTAGATCATCTAAATAGTCGTAGTAGTATTTTAGGAAGTTTTATTTTATTTTATTTTTTAAAATTAAATAGACTGTGTGTGATCAGATTAGCGATAAAGATTTCGTTCGAAAACATTTTAACTTTTGCGTACTGTGAAAAGTTGCAAGGTACGTTAAATGTTTTCTAGATCACCATTATTGAATTGGTCACAGTTATAGGTTGGCATAAATAGTCGTATATTGTATTATTTCCTCAAATACAGTCATATTTTTGATAACAGTTAGCCTTACCGACGGATACTAAGAGTACTTTTTCAGCATAGTGTTTGTGTACAGCTGCTAGTTGATTTATCAAAGTGAAAATATAGT
Organism: Agriotes lineatus; assembly: GCA_940337035.1. Lineage (NCBI taxonomy): Eukaryota > Metazoa > Arthropoda > Insecta > Coleoptera > Elateridae > Agriotes > Agriotes lineatus. Next base: position 116,748,475 of record OW679195.1, on the reverse strand, counting down.
ATGATTAAATAGTTATTGTGCCACTTTTCTGCACGCGTAAGAACGTTTAAAGAGCGAGTCGAAGACGAATTCTTTAATGTGCAAAAAAGAAGCTTTAGATAGAAGTTGTATACATATTTTTTTCGACTACCACATATTTATGCTAAAAGAGATTACAAAACGTTAACGTTGATCTAGTACATTTTAAATGCGAGGCCATTGTTGTTTTAAAATCTCAGGCGACAAGGCGTCGCTATATTATTAAATTCTCGTACCCCACTGAGTATCGAATGTGGGCAACGCAACTGTAAGTTAATGGCAGGCTACATTTGTACAATTCTGTCATCTTGGCCGAAATCATGTGAGTTCTAACTATGCATCCCTTGTTTGCAAGTTTCAAGGCGCCGTCTCGTAAATCAGATAAAAAGAGACGGGCGAACATGTGTCAAAAACCGCTCAACCAACAATCTAGCATGGAACTTTCTAGCATGCAATCAAAATTTCTCGCGTTATTCGTCATTAAGCGCAACCAAAGAAGTGGCATGCTACAATTGATCAATGGGAAGCAATCATCTGATCGTAGATTCAACTCGAAGTCGCTTATGCGGATACAGTAAAGGATTCGCATTGTGCCAGTGTTTTTTGAGGAAGTGCGTGTACCAAGAATTCCGATTTGTGAGTATGCCTTCTAATTCCTCTTAGAGATTCAGAAGCATTAGATCGGGCAAGGACACCCTTGGCCGATGAGGTCTTAACCCCGCATCTAATGGCTATTGCGGAGCACTACCGCCGAAATACAAGTTGCGTCGACAGTTGAATGTGCACCAGCTCCAGCAACGCGGCTGCTAGGGTCCTCCTACAAAGTATTGTGTTTCTCTAATTTTAAGCTCTAACGGTGTACAGTGATGTGGTCAGCTAATTGACAAGGGATGCTCTTTAAGAACCCCATTTAACGCCGTAATTTAGTTATAAACTTTAGCTGCGTGAAGTAACCAATAACCTAAGTATTTGATACAATCAATAATTACGTTTAGCAGTCTGTAACAATTCTATGATGTCATGTAGGTATAGAGATACTTTTGTCGAACAGTTTAGTTTGTTTTAATTACATGAACTTATATTCACATTCCATATGTGTAGATTAAATTGGCCCATGCTTTTCTTTCATAGAAGTTTGTAAGAATTCTATGATATCATATAGGTATAGAGACACTTTTTTCGAACAGTTTAGTTTGTGTTAATTATACACACTTAGATATAAGTGGATTTAATTTGCCCATGCTTTTCTTTCATAGAATTTTCGTGCGACCCTTGGGCCATCATATTTGATTGTGTGTAAAGGATTTTAGCAGTTGCAAGGAATTTAATCAAGTCCGACGAAGCAGGACGCTGACCGTCGCAGGTCTTTATTTCCGGGTTCAAAGGACAATTTTCCTTTCATTTTGTTTTGAGGAGAGAGTAAAGCCGGTGGGGTGCAAATGTATTAACATCTATCTAATTTATCACGTGATTGCCGTAATTAATGAATATCGAAGTACACCACGACCGCCCCAGCGGGTGTAGCTGGCAAAAATCTTCTTACAGGAACATCGTAACGTAGTTGGCGAAAGCGGTATTTGAATTTCCCGATTTGTTGAACTATTTTCACCGACGTGTTCCACTTCTTCTCCAGCCTCGGTGGCCAGCAATATCGGATAGGTATGGGTTTTCTTTCAATGAGTCTAGTGATGGAGACTCAATTAGAAAATCATTCTTCACTTCATCGACAAATGTGTGTTCTTCCTCAGTGATTTGTTCTTGGCCCAATATGAAACAAGGCAGTTTGTACTAACAAGTGACTTCGGACTGTGCTAGCAAATGCGTGACCTTGTAGCATCTTATCAAGTGAGAGTGGAGCATAGATGGTGCTCAGCAGTTCTTTGAGACCACTTCCGCCCATAAGATAGCCTATGCATCCCAAGTACGGCATTACAAGGTGAAATCCACGAAGCCGCACCATACAGTTAGACAGCTGTGAGGCAGGTGGATATGCTGCAACTATTTCTCTAAATTTCCAATTCAGAGGTTGGTCAAATGTGACGACCACACAATTCTGTTTGATTTTGTCACACAGTTCGGCAGCATATCGTAATGCAGTGTAGACAGTATCATAATTGGAGGGTGGAGCGTTTACAAAAGGTAGGGGAACAACTTATGTTATTTCACTATAACATCATTTTGTAACCGAATTCATGAGTCCTTTCCATTCCGGATTTATTTATTTATCGTATGGCTACACATGAGTACAAGTATTTATTTATATCAAATATCTTAAATATTAACATTTAAGTTTTCTATCCAAATAACAGCCGATGGGGTGGCTCTCAAGAAGTCTTCGGTTGTACAGCGGCTGGGTCTATTTACGCAGTCGTAGGCAAGATGGTGAATTGTTTGCCTTTCTTCGCCACAGTCGCATGTGCTACTTTCAGATTTGCCCCATCTAAATAGGGAGGCGGTGCATGCTCCGCAGTTTGTGCGAATACGGTTTAATCTGCTCCATGTTTTTCGTGGCAAGGTAAAACCAGGTGGTGTTTGCATGGTGTGGAGAGTACCGTGAGTGTCGGGGTGTGCACTTGCTTGCCACTCACGTTCCCATTCTTGTTCCAGGTTGAAATTGTTGGCAGTTAAGCTTTCAGCGGTTTGGATGGGCGGTCTTCTAGAACGTAGTCTGTGGCCCAGGTGCATGATGTCTTCGTGGATCTGGAGTTTTTTCTCTGGATTTTTCTGTATTCCGGAACTGGAATGTTTTGCGACTTAGCAAACAACTACAGCGTCTCGCGTGGTTGAGGATGTGCCGATTTCGGTGGTACTTCCAGGTGTTCCACTACAGGGTTGGATAGACTACCTCTCTTAGCCTGGAATGTTTCTAGTGGAATGATTCCTAGTTTACCACTCTCATTTGACGCAGGTAGTTTGGTCAATCTTGGGATTTTGGAACCTCTTTCCACTGAACTGCCAGGGGTTATGCATCGTATTCCACACATAGCATGAAAAGTATTCAACCCATCAATGGTGCATACATTGAAGTCTGCATTATCTAACACGAACTGGGCGAAAAATCTTAGTTTAAAGGGTGGTTCAGAATGGGCCATAACAGACAACTCTAAACTTTGAGCTTCGTAGTAAAATGACGAGAAGTCCAAATTAGCAAGAAAGTTCACAAAGGTTTTTGAACCATATCTTCTGTAAAGAAGCGTGGGTCCCGGGTGGTGCAGCTTGAACAAGCGTCCACATACGATCAGTAGAGTTAAGCAACGCTTTTTCTGGTCAGAACTTGGATGGGAGTTCCACGGTTGCATCTCTCGGCGCTTCGTGATATGGCTGTCACGGAAATAGTTGGTCCCGGCTGTCATAACAACATCATGATAGTCGTTAGTGGGGTTGGAAGTCCCCATAAATGCACAGCTACGCCTATAATTGACCTAACGGCTGTTGGCTGAGTGCGAAATAAATAAATAAAAGAAGAAGGGAAAAGCTCTTTGATATGGACGATACCAAGGTTCTTGGTTGATTGTATCATACACCTGACTCTGGGAGTTTTGCGTTATGATCTCTGCTGCTTTTTTCACGATCCTAAGTCGCTCATCACTTGATTGTTTCTCCTTATTTTCGTACCACGAATCAGTTAAAATTTTGTTTCCAGTGTCTCTAAAACAGATGATTGGAACATGGTGTCGATTTCTTCCTGGTGACATTGAGATACCATCTCCAAATCTCCAAACAGTTTGGCTTTGACAATGTTATCAGTAGGTAATTTGCCTGATACTGCGTCTCGTAATTCATCAAGGGAAAACTGGAGGCCACCGTTGGTTTCCATGAATGTATAAATTTTCTATAGAGCTTCAGCAACATAGTCGCAAGTTTCTGTCTTGGCTTTTTGTTTTGAATAGAATGGCGGGAAAAGCTTCGCGCGAGTCTTTGTGGTATAAGGCTTCCTCAGCGAGTAAATCATTTTTGTAGGACATGCGACAAATAACTTCTTCATCCCATCTATTTGCAGACAGAGATATGATGCGCATGGGATGAAAACTATAACAGATAAAAAGAAAATGCAACAAAACATTCTTGTAGGAAATTTAATCAGCTTCAGTTTTATACATAAGCACTTTTTGGGTAGGGCTAACCGTTTTCTAAATATACACAAAAAATCAAAAACCGGGACCTTCTTTCTGTACCTCTAACCCCTGCACCCCCCCTCTCACATACTAGGTCCGAGAACTTTTGATATGTTTACTTGCAACAAGGTCAAACATACCCCTGAAGTCGAGAATTGGGATCTCGGCATTACCCTATAGATCCCACTTTTGAGCGTTCATTGATAGAACTATAAGGTCTTTAACCTTTTCATAACTTAATTACTGTAGCTACAGTCTGAAAAACACGGTATTTTACAAATGCAGTCACGAATTAGGTACTTAAGTCACTCGAATGATTAAAATCAAATACGTCTAATGAAACGTCAACCACTTTCAGAGTATCCCATGTTTCTCCAATTGATTTTCTAACATGATTCACGTACTTACTTCCTCTAGTGGTCAATAGTAACCTCAGTAAGTATACGATTCCAAAGGCGAATAGTTTCTGCCTGTTTTGAATTTGCGAAAATTATTAGCTAAACATATTTTCGTTTGCATTCCGACCAAACTATTTCTACGAGTATTGTTCTAAATAGGACATTATTCACACCAAGACATGCTTGACCTATCCGACGTTTCTTCTCTTCGAAGTAGTCTCTAATGTTTTTAAGATAAGATTTTGGGCTTGCTTTTTATAGCTCGGCATTTTAGTGTAATTTTGGGCAAATGTCACATTGATAAAAAATTGTAAAATAAGCGCTATTTAAAGCCGACCTGGCCAAAATTTGCAGATGTTTTGTTTCGTCTAGTTCCTTATCAATAATAATAAACCTACAACACTTAGCCTTTACAGAATTCCATTATTCCGAAGTGATGTGAAGCCGTGAGTCCCATATTACTACGATGTGAAGCGTGTAAAAGATTCCTTGTTAGGGTTGGAACTCCTTAGTTTCGGCAAACTACTATGTAGGACTTTAACCATATGAGCACAGCAGTCAGTGTCTAAGGTCTATGGTATAGATCTGGTACGTATTGAAACAATTTTTTGGCTTCGCTTAATTGTTTCGCCAGTTACCAATTTATTTCAGGCCTAACCTGTATATTTTTATTTGAATTATAATCCTTTGCATTTATAATTCTTACATTTTTCCAAAGCAGCGCATTTTGTACCTGGATCGAGTTCTTTTCGTTCGCGCGATGCTCTTTTGACCCGCGTTATCTGTTATCGCAGGCCGTTGTAATGCGAGCTTTCCTTTGGAAACGAATTTTTCGTCCGAGGCACTTATTCTTCTCGCCTTGCCCGCCGTGTTTGCCGCGGCTGAGGTTTGATTTTAATTAAGTCAAATTACGTGCGCTCAACCAATTTTATGAGCATTGTGTTTCTAAGGGCTGATTATAATCAGGTACGATGGCGTTTTTCTGTTTGCTTTTCTCGTATTAATTGCATTTTCTTTAGCTCTTAATTAACAGTTCTAACTCAAGAATTTAATCTGGAAAGCCAGGTCGCTGTTCTGTTTTAATCCGCAACACCGGCTAATGCCTTACCTAACTTCTGCAATTGGGTCAAGGTTAGTGCCGCTTTTGTGGTGATTACTGTATTGAAAGTAGATGGTTTCCCGGCCTTCAAGTTAATTTGGTCCGGCTATTTCACGATTATTCTACGTTAAATTATATTCGATACCTGGAATTTGCATTCCAAAACTATCAATAGTTAAAATTTGCATTTACGCTTACCGTTATTATTATTAACCTGTAAATCTCAATTCCATACATGCTTTTGTTTTGTATATTTAACCTTTTGTGCTTATATTTAATTATGATTAATATTTAAAGCTACGATTTTGGTGTGTAATTAAACCTTTGTAAAAGGAGCATTCACGCGTTTTGCCTTCAATAACCTGAGCAGTAAAGTTTAATGATATGAGAGAGATAAGCTTATCTCTTGATGTATTTTGTGGTTACAATTAATTTAATAACTCTAAAGGGGTTTTTTGATCTTTGTGCGTGTCGCAGCCTTCATTTGACGTACACAGTTTTGTTATTACATTATTTGCATTCTAATCATTCTGATTATCTACTATTGACACTACAAAACTATTCAGTAATTATTTAATATATGCTAGTTACTGGTAGTTTATTTTAATTATTTGAAATTCTTTGATTTCTGGCGCCCATTTCCTTTTTTGAAGACTTTGCAGCTGATGATTAGAATCCACGACCATATCGCCGAAATTGAGTTAGCTCGGCCAACGCGGTAAGTAAAGATTTTTCAGAGCTTCCGTGTTGTACAAACTATAGGGGGGTTGATCTGCGAGTTATCTTACTACCATTGCTTAATTTTAATTAATTAACCGCAGGTCAGCTTTCTTATCGTTTTACTGGCGACCAACGGTATAGGGCTCGATTTTTGGTAGTAACATCAGCTGTGCTTACCGGGATAGCTTTAATTATCAATATTTATTTTTATACTCATTTTTCTTTTCACTTTTGTTCAAATTTTACTTCATATGCAATTTTGTAATTTTCCCATCTTGTTACAGTACACGTATTTATATTTGACTCTCTTTTCCTTTCCTTTCTTTACTTATCCTTTTGTTCGGTTGATTATTGACTTTTCTTCTCTTATCTTTCTTGACGAATGATTGGTTTAGCGGTGTGTTTATACGTAGTGTGTTGGACTTTGTTGAAAGGGTATGCTTTGGTGAGTGAGGTTTCTGAATGGTTTCTTTGATTGGTTGCGTGTGTGCTTTGGTAGTGTAGTATGTTTGGTTTTTTCCTTATCTTTTCTTTGGTTGCTTATTGGTGGGTCGAGGGCCTGCGTGAATTACTTGTGCGGTTTGTAACTATTTATTACAAAATCAATTGACAACATTAGCTTCCATAACACTCGCGGTAACGAGAACTAAAACTGAAAGTTGAAATATCTTCCAAAACACGTACCTTATTCTGATGGCTGTAACAAAACCGGATACACATATATAGGATTTTTTTTTATTCTAATGCTCATAATCTACCTTTAATTCAATAACTTTGTGGCTCACTCTATTATCTATCGCTTTTATAACTCGTGGCATTATTTTCGTGGTCACTTCTTTATACGACAAAAAACACCTTTGTAATAAGTTTCATTGTTATATTTCTTCCCAAATAATGAATAAATGCCGGTACGTTAAATACATAATGTGAGATGGTTTAATGCTCGCAATTTAATTCTGTATGCATAGAGAAATATTGAACTAAGTTAATTAAAGCACAGAGTTGAAATATTTTATTTAATTGCAATCTAGACAGTAGTTGAAGTTTTTAAATGCCTTGGAAATGAGATGCAGGGAGCATAATTAGAGGGATAAAGGCTAGCATAAGAAAAGCAGGTTTTAGAAAGATTGCTTTTGAAATTTGAGTAAAAGAAAGATTTAAAATGGCTAATATAATATAAGTAATATGATAGGTTTGAGCATATTTGAAGCCGGACCAAATGTAAGTAAATAATGCAAAAGGTGCATAATGAATATGAGCGTAGAGTTATTAATAAACGTACAGGCCGGTGAAAGGCAAGCACGCTGAAAGGTAGATGGAAATCAAAGCAAGACAAGATAGAATTTGCAAAGAGCAATGCAGAACGAGGGCAACTGAAATGAAGAATAATTAGTGACGTGGTTAAAATTGAACTCCAAGTGCCAGTGCAATTTAAAACTAAGTGTTCATAGCAAAGCAGTGATAAATAACATTTTATGTGACAAGAAAGGACAATTTTTATGCATAAGAAAACAATTTCTAGCTTTAAACAACAAACATGTTAATTCATACAATATACACAGTAACAGCTGACAGTAAAATGGGTAATTAAATGGAATAATGAAGGTTAATTAAAACAGCCATTTTTCTTTAGCTGATTATAATCAGCATTAGTTTAAATTTTAATGTGTTACGTTTCGTTATATTTAATAACTTCTTCAGACATCGAATAAAATAAATTATTTATTTTCATATGGACCACTAGTTTATGTTTAATTTCAGAATTGGATGATTTTAGAATAATATTAAAAATGTATCGATAATTTTGTATAACTAATTTATTTTATTCGATGTCTGAAGAAGTTATTAAATATAACGAAACGTAATACATTAAAATTTAAACTAATGCTGATTATAATCAGCTAAAGAAAATTGGCTGTTTTAATTAACCTTTATTATTCCATTTAATTAAACATGTTAATCAAATTTTATTCTTTTATTTGAAATTGTAACCAAAAACTTATTTACTTTGAACAATAATAGATCGCGGTTATTAGGTAACGCGATGCTCCTTTGTTGAAAAAAAAAGAGAAAATAATTCCTGTAATGACAACTTGTGGGCAAATGATGCTCCTGATTTTTGGTGTTTTTTTATAATAAAAGTTATTTGTAAAGTCTAAAAAGTGTTTTTACAAGTCACCGGGCATAAGTGGAAGTGTTGATAAAAGTTTCTCTACCAAAAAGTTTATAAAATTGTGCAAGCCAAGATTGGCGTGGATTCAGCTCCGACAACCTGGAAATTTCAAACTGCGATACCAGTCCATTCCAAAATCAGAAGCCAGGGATATCAAGTCCTACAGGTCGGGAAGAGGTGTAACAACATCCTAGAAGAAGATTTGGTGCCAAGGAAGCGACTTCCAGCAAATAAGGGCGTTGACGTCACCTGCAGCGGCACCAAAGGCGAGGTCGGCGATATTTTAAAAGGTACGATTTGGCAGGTTTTTATTGGTTCGAGTCCGGAAAGCCAGTGGACTTCCAGAACACACCTTGCTGAAGAGATTCATCGTGTTTCCGAGCTTCCAGATACGTCCAAGTTCTAGAACATCCCGTGGCGTCACTAGAAAATGCGATTTATGCCAGGATTTGCAGTTTTCACAGGAAGCCAAAACAAAAGATAGTAGCGCGTCGTTTTTACGTCACAACCTGAAACAAAACCAAGTTATATGTTGCTAGGCGGGAGACTCGATTCAGTTTACCTGTGGTTTCCTTGCAAATTTCGCTTTTGAATACCAAAATAAAACGCTGTATGCACCCGCGAACCTTTTGTGGTGTAAGTCAATTTTGTGAGATTATAAATTATTGAAGTGAGTAGAGCAGTTGTACTGAAATTTTGAGTATTTGAGCTACTCTGAGTTAAATATTCTACAGAATTCTTTTAATATAAAATTCAAATTTGAACCTAACCTGAGATATCAGTCTTGTGTTTTGCCAGAGCAAGCCCATAGGATTATTGCAATTTGATAAAATATAGAACGGGGCAATTAACCATTTTATTGGAGAGTAATAAATACGTTTCATTTTAGTTAGTCTGATACTGACAGGCAAGTTTTGCCTTCTTAAAATTTAATATAAGTGCCCTGAGTTAGCTCGGCCATCGCGGTAAGTAAAGAATTTTTAGAGCTACGGTGGTGTATAAACTGTAGGGGGATTGATCTGCGATTTTTTTTACTACTCGCAGGTCGGCTTCTTTATCGTTTCAAGTACATTGACTTGGCGATTATCTAAAATTACATAACAAATGATCTATTTTTTAGAAAGCTGATTTTGTTAAATGGACTACCGGAAATTATTAACGACATATTTTATTTAGTCTTTTGCTTGGACGGTTTCTTTTTTAAATCACAGTGTGGTTTTCTAAGAATAAATTTACATGATGTTATTATTAACAACAAAAACGAGCAAAATAATAGTATGCCTAGCGCAAATACTACTGCAATGTCAATGTTAGCAGTCTGATAAAACGGCATATTTCTGGCGATAAGATTTAAATGATCTGCAGTTCCATGTCGCAATACGTATTCCACCCAGAAGACTGCTCGTTCCAAAGGTGATTGTGGTTGGTCTCGATATCTCTTCGATAAGTCTTTAACGTTATTCGTGTAGCTAAAATATAGAAAAGATTAGAGGTATACAATAAACTAAAATATTCCTGACTTACACAGGATTCCTCAGCATTTCTGTTAATGCTTCACTCACAGCATGCAATGTCAGATTATTAAGATCCAGTGAAAGTGCTAACTTTTTCTTCGCCATCTTTTCAATATTAGATCTTTGATCAGCGAATATGGGAATGCCTAACACGGGCACGCCGTGGTACATTGCTTCTTGGGTACTTAATGCGCCACCATGACTTATAAATAGTTTAGTATTTTTATGGCCTATAAATTTAAATTTGTCATGTAATTAATTATTATATTACAATTTAGATTCTGATACTTTCAATACAACTCAAGTATCCATATACAGCGTTGGGAAAGGTGCAAAACGCTATTCAAAATGAAATATTTATGTGTACATTAACCGTTTTTCCAGGAGAAGTATACTCGAAAGTTTAATTTAAAAAGAAACGTACCCAAAATATCATTCTGTGGTAGCCATTTGCTTATAATGACATTTCTTGGCAATCTTTCAAGATCGTCTGTTTCGAATTTCCACAAAATTGTTTGAGGAATTTTTGAAAACGCCTCTAGAAGAGCATTTCTTTTATCCAATTTAAGTTGATCTGATCTAACATTGGAACCCAGTGAAAATAAGACCACCCCCTGGGTGGACTCGTCAAGAACTTTTTGAAGCTCCTAATCTTAAGAAATGTCATAAAAACGTTATAATTTTATTTCCAGCAACGTTACCTGAGGCAATTTTCTAGGTGGCTTCACGTGCAGGCCTCCAACGGGAATAATATTAGGCGGTAGAGCTATTGGATAATCAAATATGGGATCAGTATTACTTAATAACAACGTCATTTTTCTTTCAGTTTCTTCCAAAGGACGAATATTTACTCCAAACCGCTTCTTAGCGAGAATCGTCTCACTTGGTACAAACATATATTTTCTGTATAATATTTCAGAGTATACGTATATAAAATTTAGGAATCGTTCCTGAAAACTCATTTTGTTCGTAGATTTCATAGTGTAGAAAGGCACGTAAGATGTATACAAATGATTTCCGAAACTATTCGATAACACTGGAGGAAGTAGGAAGGGTGTGACCGCTACTACAGGAGGGTCGTTAAATCTCTCTATGATTGGGTACAAACACTGACCCAGGGTTACATCAAAAATTATTAAATCAAACTTATAGTCGTTGGGATAATTCAGTAACCTTTGCAGGCCTTTGGTCTTTAGGTCATATTCACAGCAATAACTTGCCCATTTATACATGTCCAATATGCCACCTAATGGAGATTTATTAATTAGCTCATCTAGGTTTAAAGTTATATCCTGTGTATTATAAATTCCTGAAACAATACTTGATTTTATATTTAGAAATCCTCTCAAGGTGGAATGTATAGAATATAAACTAAACATTTTTTGAAAGCATTTCAAATTTATTTGATTAATTATGAAACAGAAACACCTGTTATTTTAGAAAGCAAAATATAAAATTCATTTTACTGGATTTTTGCCTAAATGGCAATATCAAAACTATTTATTTCTATTTTATATTAAACTAGTAATCTTTTTCGGGTTTTTAATTATATAATTAATGCAACAAACCTTCCAGTAGAATCAATGTAAATTGATTAGGAACCGAACCTTTTTCTGCATCATGTCCCAACATGGTAACATTATGTCCGTTCTCCACTAGGCCTAGAGCCAGTGCTCTATTCCATATGTGATGACTAGGTGAAGCAACAGGTGCGATATACAAAATATTGGCACTTAAAGCATTTTTAAAGAAAACGACGAACAGACATATTGTTTTAAAGCGTATTAAGCTCACCATAATTAACCAATTTATCTACTACCACTTTGACAGGCAGATTCAGACTAAAAGTGATAAGATATAAACGCTCTAAGAAGTCGTAGGTACATTCTCATTACATTAAGTAGTTCATACAATGCTGACTATTATTGCACGTGACTTTACATATTAAGTACATTAGATAGTCACTTAAACGAAAGTCAAGGTTATATTCCACAGCTTGCATGACCTATAATATAACCTTAACATATGTACTTCGTTTCTAGACATTCATTTATTTGAAGTAGCAACTCGTGGCTATTTAGAGCTTTGTGTTTTAATAATTTTCTTTGATGTTATTTATTATTTTACTAGTACAAGAAAATGCATTGAAATAATTGTAAACAATGTTTCTTAGATTGAAGCTGACCATGGGTGATTATTTTGTAATTTAATGATAGTTTCCGTTTTACTGCAAAGCTGAGATGAAAGGAATCTTATACCTATTTTATATAGTTTGTAAACAAAGAGCTTAGACAAGTTATGAAAAGGCCCTGTATTTCTGCTTAATATCTTTAAATTGTTATTAATAGATACTCTGTTATGTTATACGTTAGACAACACTAAATTATTGTTATAGAACCCTAGATTGTTCTTACACATTCAGTTACAGAAAGTTTTATCGGTATTCTGTTCGCATACATCCTATCTAATTTAAAAAATTAAATTAAATTAAATTAAACATTAATAAATTACTACTACCACTATTTAGATGATCTAAAGATTTGTGACAAAAGAAACTTAATTATAGTAACTATAAATAACACAGCTGAATATAGCAAAATGGCAGCAAGAATTAAAACGATCAGGATGTCCAAATTCATTGTTTGGTATATCGGCATATCCCTTGCTGCTAGAACTAAATGTTCAGCACCTCCGTGACGCAGGACGTACTCAACCCAAAAAATTGCCCTTTCCAAGGGTGTCTGAGGCTGATCACGATACCTTTTAGATATGGCCTTCATGTTCTGGGAGTAACTAAAAAGTAAAAATGTTATTATGTTTTAACATGCACATTGTCATCTTACATAGGATTGTTCAAAACCTCTTTAACGGCAGAATATAAATTGTCGTGCGTTAAATGTGAGTACTCGACAATTTGCGCTAACTTTTTTTGTAGCAGTCTTCCTGCATTGGCATGATG